>PVIY010057597.1:0-12816 GCA_004026745.1 Myrmecophaga tridactyla
TCCCCATACAGCTGGCTGGGGCCTCAATTGAGACTGTATCACAGCTCAACTTTATCCTCTGTGCATCTCTGCTTCCTTCCCTTTCATAAATGTTGATCTCAAAAATACTTCTAATAAATCTTCTGATTATTATTCTTCATCTCAAATTTTACTTCCCAGGGAATTCAACCTTTATGATAATCACCAAAATATAGGCACCAAAAATATTTGTGTCTGCCAGGTAAGTTTTCTCCTTTAAATGGTACTTGATAAACACTGAAACATTTACTGTCCAGTTTGCCTGCATCATCATCAACTAATAGACTAAGAAAAAATAGAATTGAGCTGATCATAGGCTATTTTTATTCAATATAATCATGCTATACCTTTCCAGTGGTATTGATGAGACACTACTTACTGTAAGGGATCAAAATTCCTTTTTCTAACATGGTCCCAAATTAGACTTTTTCTTCAAAGATGATTCACTACCAATCTCTGAAAAAATCCCTGATTCATTCTTGCTTTGAGAATGAGAAACTGCCAAAAAGAAAATTACAATTCCAGTGGGTCAGCCCTTTCCACTATCAAGTTGCTTGTAGATCAGACCATCCCTTGTGATTTCTGGTAGTTTCTTGCTCTAAGGTCTTCCATCTTGGCTGTCCTAGGGAAATAGAAAGTACAGCATCACTCTCTTCCATTGCATCCATTCATTCTCTCCTGGCAGTTCTCCTACATTGTCCCATCCTAGGTCGATCAGCAGCTAACTTAAGTCCTGTGGAATCATTACTTTCTAGGCAAGGGCAAGGGAACCCTGGGGTTTAACTCTTCTCTTCCCTATTAACCTGACATGGCACTGAGATAAAAAAAATATTTATGTCCTTTCCAAGACTAGAATTATATGAATCTATATAAGTAGATTAATTTCAGGTGGAAAAACAGTAATTCAACTAGATATGAAACTTACAAATTGAAGTTCTTTCAATTTCATCACTAACTCAAACCATCCACTTATCTCCACCTCCACAATGTCTCACTTCTACTATGCAATAGCCTCCCCACAGGCCCCCCAACATCCTCTCTTGACCTCCCCAATCCAACCCATTCTTCTCATTACAGTGATGTTCTGAAATGCAAATATGATCATGCCAGTCCTCTGCTTAAAACCCTTACATGGCTCCCCCATTCTATTAGGATAAACACAAAATGCTTAATTCTTACTACAAGACCCAAGAGCTCTAGCCTCTGCCTGTCTCATCAGCTTCATAAGGCAGTGCTCTGTTCCTTGTAGGAGCTCAGCCACTTGGACCTTCCTTGACTTCTTTGAATTCATGTGTTCCCTCCCACCTGCTGTTCCATTGCTGAAGAGCTTTTCACTCTTTCTTTGCTAGATAATTCTTACCTTTCCTTCAAACCTCAGCTCAAAAACCATTTTCTCAGAGAATCCTATTCTGATCCATAGGCTAAATCAGATCTTCCTATAATAAGTTGTCATAGTTACTCATATATTGTCTTTGCAGCATTTATTATGGTTTGTAATGCCAAATATAGGTGGTTATTTAATTCACCACCAGGTAAGCTTTATAAGCACTAAGACATATATTTGTACACCATTTTATCCTTGGCACTTAATAGTTACTTGATAAATATTTCTTAAATGAATGAATGGAAGGTGGAAAAAGTAATGAGGCATTTTTCTCACTATTGATTTTACTTAAGTGCTTAGATATATGCCTCTTAACCTTACTGCACTTCAACTCTGAAGGTGTAACTTGGAGCTGTACCTCAAATTTCATCTGTCTTAGAGGAGAAAAGGCATCGACTTATCAAATTAAATTGCTAAGAATGGGTGGGTCATGGTGGCTCAATGGCAGAGTTCTCACCTGCCATGCCAGAGACCCGGTTTGTTTCCCGGTGCCTGCCCATGCAAAAACAAATAAATAAATAATTGCTGAGAATGATCACTTGTTCTTTCATGACAGTTATAAGATACAAAGCGAAATAAATTGATAGTCTTTCTGGGAAAATTATTAGTGAGTCAAGGAAAAGAGAAGAAAAATTGGGGATACTTACTAAGAATGAGATAAGGTCCTGAGTATTTCACAGTGGAAACATTTCAAATTACCATCAACTTTACTTCTTCAAACCCATTCCAGTCAAGGGTCTAAATAACTTAAATTTTACACACTTAATGAGGTCCCAAACCACTCTGCAACCCAGAGACCCCTGGAAAGGCAATGAGGAATGTATCCAATGATAGGTAGACAGATAAATACACAAGCCTAATGAAAATCAGAGGAAACGTGTGAGCCATGTTAGGGAAGCAGGAGTGACTATTTTCAGATTCACTATCTTGAACAGCTCACCTCCCTCTCCCTACCTTCTTGTAAATAAAGTTTTAAATGCAGCCCCAACTATGAAGATCTGTAGGGCATTCATTAAATCCTTGGGACCTTGGGCCCAGGGCACTCCACCTACTTGATTCATTCTTTCACAGCCGCCCTTTGGCCAGCTCTGCCTCCAGGGAGTCAGCTTAACACCAATATTCTAAGATTCCAAGTCAAGTCTTTCAACAGCACCAAATTCAATTCATAAAACCCCCCAGGTTGCCTTTTCTAGTGAAAACATTCCAGATGACATTTTGGAGGCCAGTCACGTCCCAGTGACGTGATATGGCTAACTGAATTCCTAAACTGATTTCCCCTTTCCTCCACCCTCCACTACTCTCTATATTTCTAAACCAAAAGAAAAAAAGTAGAAACATGACAAGGCAGGAATCAATCACTGGGGCCCACAATCCCAGATTGTGGGAAGGAGCCCAGATTAGCAGTGACTGCCCTCTGTGGACCGACAAGATGACTTGAATAAAGCCCTCCTTCTTAACTGGAAAGAAATGTACAAAAAGATGTATCAAAAAAGAAGCTTCAGAGGCACTCAGAAGGGTGTAAACAAGACTAGCCTCCTTGCTACCTTTAAGATCTCTTCTCCCATCAATTCTCAGGGCCTAAGGATAAATAGTTCCCATAAGCTCCCCATGCAGAGAACGAAGCTCCTAGGGAGAATGATTTTAATATAATTAAGGAAAAGAGAGGCTTAACAGCTCCTTTCTGTGAAGCCAACCATAGTACCCCTAAATGCTTAGCTGCACATGTGCACACAGACATGTACAGCGCCCATGAACTACCACAGCACGTTTCTTATAGCTCATGCTATCTGTTCTAGTTTGCTAGCTGCCAGAATGCAATATACCAGAAACAGAATGGCTTTTAAAAAGGGGAATTAAATTGCTAGTTTACAGTTCTAAGGCCGAGAAAATGTTCCAATTAAAGTAAGTCTATAGAAATGTCCAATCAAAGGCATCCATCCAGGGAAAGATACCTTGGTTCAAGAAGGCTGAGGAAGTTCAGGGTTTCTCTCTCAAGTGAGAAGGCACACGGCGAACACAGTCAGAACTTCTCTCTCAGCTGGAAGGGCACATGGTGAGCATGGTGTCATCTGCTAGCTTTCTCTCCTGGCTTCCGGTTTCATGAAGCATCCTGGGAGGTGTTTTCCTTCTTCATTTACAAAGGTTGCTATCTCGTGGACTCCCTGCTTCGTGGTGCTGCAGCATTCGCTGCTCTCTCCGAATCTCTTTCATTCTCCAAAATATTTCCTTTTTTATAGGGCTCGAGAAACTAATCAAGACCCACCCAAATGGGTGGAGACATGTTGTCACCTAATCCAGTTTAACAACTGCTCTTGATTAAATCACATCTCCAGAGAGATGATCTGATCACAGTTTCAAACATAGAGTATTGAATAGGAGTTATTCTGCCTTTATGAAATGGGATTTAGATGGCTTTTCTAAGGGACATATATCCTTTCAAACCAGCACACTATCACATAATTATTTGTTTGTATGTATGTTTCCCCACTACAATGGGAGATCTGCTAGAATCTGGAGCCATCTTTTACTACAACATAGCTTCATCACACAGCACAGTGCCAAGTACACAGTAAGTGCCCAATAAGTGTTGAATGGGTGAGTGAATAAAAGAATACAGGAATCTTTCAGGAATAGCCAATTAAAACTGCCTTTTTAATACAATAAGTAAGATTACTCAGCCAATATGCTCTTTTTATTTTAAATTATTATGCAATTTTAAATACACATAAAATGTATAAACACTTACATAATAAACATTAGGTAACACCTTTCTTGGTTGGAACATTCCTTGTACTCTCTTCCCTTACCTTCCGTAATCACCATCCTGAATCCAGTGTCTGTAGAGTAATCATATTAAAGGAAAAAAATCAGGTGCTCTGAAATGAAAATAAAACTGACAGTGTCATTTCTATAACTCAGCATGAACCGAGATGCCTTACATTAAACTTTAGAATATGATGGTGTTTAGTATTTGAAACTACATAAATAAAAACATAACTAGAGATGATTTGAAGTGAAAACCAAATAAAATATTTCAGCCGATACATATACAAATTGAGAATTTTACCTAGCAGGGTCAAGAAGTCTTTTGACTCAGATATTACCATCCCCCAGTAAGCAAATACAGCCATTTGATCCCCGTTCATTCTATCTTCAGTACAACACTGAGTAGAACAATCAGGAAAGAGAAAGCATATTCATGGAGAGTGCACTAAGGACCAGGGCTAAAAATGTTTTCTGAAGCCAGAAGTAAAAATGAAGAGGGAAGATAAGTACACAGCTTAGGAAAAAATGGTGAGTGTTAATAAGTAGCACAAAGAATTATTTTAAACAATTCCTAGTTTGTGTGTAGGTATGTGTAGGTATGTATCAAGAAAGAGAATGAGAGAGTGCCGGAAAGAACAAACAAGGTGGAAGATGAACAAGCAGCCCAAGGTAAATATCATGAAAGTAAATCAGGATCTGATCATTTAAAATAAATTCAAGCTTTGAGGAACAGAAAAATTCTACACTAAAAGGATGGAAATACATCCAGATTTTATCTCTGTACTACTGAAGATATCTTTTGAAGAATAATCCTTTAAAAAAAAAAAAAGAGAGAGATCATTTCTCCAAATTTTCCAAAATGGGTAAAGGACAGATCCCAGAAACATTTCAGATCTATTTATGAAACAACAGCTTCATGAATATACAGAAAATAATATGGTGATCTCTAAAATCATTGCAAGGTGTCTTGGTGGTCTGAGCTACTACAACTTAAACTATAGGAATTCAGTAGCTCACGGTCTGGGAGGCTGGACCGTTGACTTCCTTCTGGAGTCAGTGGCATTCTGGCTGGTTGGCAATCCTTGGGTTCCTTGGCTTTCCTGTCACGTGGTTATTTGGCCCCTCATTTCTTT
The DNA here is from genome assembly GCA_004026745.1 of Myrmecophaga tridactyla. Classification (NCBI taxonomy): domain Eukaryota; kingdom Metazoa; phylum Chordata; class Mammalia; order Pilosa; family Myrmecophagidae; genus Myrmecophaga; species Myrmecophaga tridactyla. The sequence continues at coordinate 5,302 of PVIY010057597.1, forward strand.
TCTAGGTTCCCGTTGAATTCCAGTTACTCCCTGCAGTTTTCCCTCTGTCTGAAATCCTTCTGCATATAAAGGGCTCTGGTAGTCCAGATTAAGGCCCAGTCTCTTTCAGTTCAACCACACCTTAGCTAAAAGAACAATTTCAAGAACTCCTATTTACAATGGGTTCACACTACAAGAATAGGTAAATTGAGATATATAATTCAAACCACCACACTAAGTCACTAATAATATTATGGCAAATTATCCTAATTTTATTTCTTAACAAAGTACTTAATAAATTCCCCATGATATTTGTGGGTAAAATGGTAAAATACAAGTTAGGTAGTCATAGAATGATATGGATTGAAACTTGTAGAACCAGGATCGTAGATTGAGAGAGAGAGAGAGAGAGAGAAGGAGATTGAAGACCACTCCAAACTAAAACTGATCCATTCTGTTCCTATATTTGCTGAATCATTTATTAGGCTTCTAATGGGCAAATACTGTTGACTGCCCACTCCACAGTCATGTACCCTTTTTCCTTAGTAACAAACCAGTGATTGTTTAGGCACTAATGTTTGCAATCTCAGGCAATGATCTTGTTGACTGTTCTAAACCAACCATAGTAATCCCAATCCTTTTGGTCTAGTTTTTGGTGAATGAGACATAAAGGGAAGTCTTCTGGACACTGCTGGAAAAGATTTTCCTCCCTGAAATGAGAAAGATGTGCAAAGAGGTAGTCCTTTTAGCTCCTATTCCTGCTGTGGATATATGTATATGTGAGAACCCAATCCTCAGAGTTGTGACAACCATCTTCAGAACCTGAGACCATAGCATGAATATGAATATGAAATCCTCTGCGAATAACCAAGTAAAAAGAAGAAAAGAACCTAGGAAAAACATCATTTATTCACCAAATTAACTTGAGACCACACTCCTCCAGGCTTCGTATTAAGTAAGCAATAAATATCCTTATGGTTTGAGTAACTATTAATGGAGGCCATCCTGATATATTTATCAACATTAAAGGAATTAGAAAATGATTTAAGTATTTGAAGTTGACCAAAAAATTTTGGTAAGGTTTCTAAAACTAGCAGAAAAAAAGTCTTAGACTACATATGTATGTACCATGTAAATCATGGCACTGGGCTGTCATGGAGAATGGAGTCCCCTCTGATAGTCCGTGGTCTGATCCTATTTAGTAGTTTTTCTTCAGGTCAGAGTATGATATTTTAGAAGGCTCTATAAACAAGTGAAATGTAAATAGCAATTAAAACAATGAAGACTATAAGCAAAGATATATTTGAAGGAATTAGATGAACTATTTTTAAGCTGAGTGATAAAAGATAAATGGAATCATGGCAGCTGATTCAAATATCCAAGGGTTTTAAATACAGTATAGACAAGAGAACAAAATGTCCTGCCTCACTTTATCACAAAATCTCTCCTCTCCCATTCTCTATCTCTGTAATACATCATTCACCCAATTGCCAATGTCAGATACCTGAGCAAAATTTCAGACTCCTCCCCTCCTCTCACTTGACCCCCATATCCATTAAATTACCAAGCTTGGTATTTTAATCTATAAAATAGAGTTTGGGTATATAGATACAGGGGTCTCTCCAATCCCTCCACTTCTCTTTGGCCACTACCATCTCTTACCTGGACCATTGTGATAGCCTCCCAATAGGTCTTGTCCCTCCATTTCACTGCTCCCCAGTACAGCTTCCACCACTGTCTCCAAATATGTACTTTCTAAAAAATCAAATCTCATAAAATTTCTCCCCTGCTTAAAATCCTTAAAATCCTTCAATGCCCTCTACTTACCCTCAGAGTAAAACCCAAAATTCTCAACTTTTCACAATTTGGCCCTGTCCATTGTTTCCATCATCATCTCATCACTTTCCCAGTACTACTCAGTACTTATACCAAACTACTTGCTGGCTCTTCAAAACATGCCAAACTGGTGCAAGCATCTGTCTCTCTACCTTCTCACTCTATATCCCTGTGAAAAGAAAAACATTTCCTTAAATTTCCTCTCAAGAGTCACCCCCATCCTTGGAGCTTCCAAAGCTCTCCACTCCCAGTCAGTAAAGACCCGGGGGACACCTGTATACTCTATCTGTAAAGCATTTCATGACACTGTGTCATGCAGGGGAAAAGGGCAGGCACTGCAGCAGAGAGGCTCCCCAAGGAAATCACAGAAACAAAATTCAAAAAGTCATATAATCTATGTAAAGGAGAACTTCACAGTCATGGAACCAGACAGAAAGTTTGGATGAAAGCCAACAGAATGGAAATGGGAGAAAAAATGAGAGGACCAACATCTGAAGTGAAGCATGGGAGCAGAGCATGGATAAATTATCTGAGCCAATTTGGGGAGTGGGGAAGAGGTAACTTTAGACTCGGATATGTGGAAACAGGGAACTGATGAAGGCACCAATTAATGGACACTTTATTTATACTCTCTTGACAGTTATCTCACTGTGCTGAAATTATTTGTTGCCTATTTGTTTCCCCCTCTATTCTATAAGCTTGTCCAAGGAAAAGACCATGTCTTCTTTATCTGTCACCTACACTTCCCCAAGCCACACAAGTGTAGGAGTGATTAGAGTGAAATTAATATGCAAAACAATTCTTCCTAACTCACGAGTCCCCTAAGAGCAATCAACTCATCCTCTCAGCCACCATGTGCTATCTACCTGCCATTTTCCTTCTCTTTCATCCTACACCAGCTCAAAGGAGGGAGGGCTTCTGTAGATGATAATTCCCCTGAGACCCTCCCTTCCTACAATGCTAAATCACAGCACCAGCACGGTGCATTGAAGCTACCCTCTTGATTATCTCTAGACCACACCGGAGGAGCCAACACCTGTCAAGCTGTACGTTCCTGCTGGCCCAGCCCTCTGCTCAAGCCTCTGCATATGCTCTGGGCATGAGCTACTGAGCTCCATCAGTAATGAGAACTGAACCCTTCATCCCCATTAGCCTGACAGAGGCAATATTGCTGTGGGCTCTTCCTTGAGGTCTTGGTTAAATGACGCTAAGTCATTGAGGCTCCCAGCTTTGTCGTCTGTGTGAAAACCCAAATCCATGGAGCATTAAACCAGAAGCCAAATGATTCCCAGAATAGCCCCACTGTACTCAGAATAGCCCTCGCACCTGAAGCTTTGGGACTGTCAAGGTTTAGGATGAATCCTTCATGCAAATAGATCCCAGGCTACTCCACTGCTCAGTCCAAAATTTCTTCCAGGCATGTTTGTGTTCCTAGCATTTACACATGCCTAGTGCATGAATGTCTTCTCAACAAATGTTTACTAAATAAATGAACAAGGAAACGTTTTTCCAAAACGCAAAATTAGGACAATGGCACTTCTCCAAACAAGATACATAAATGGTCATAACTACAGGAAAAAATGTTCAACATCAGTTATTAGTGAAATGCAACTACAGGAAAAAATGTTCAACATTAGTTATTAGTGAAATGCATATCAAAACTACAATGAGATACAACTTCTCACCCACTAAGATGGCTATAAGCAAAAATAAGTGTTGGCAGGAATGTGGAGAAATTAGAACATGCATACATTGCCGGTAAGAATGTAAAAAAGATGCCCCACTTTAGCAGTTTGTTAGTCCCTCATATGGAGAAATTATAGGACCCAGCAATTCTACTCCTAGGTAATAATGGAAGTATACATTACAAAAAGAGTTGGAGATGTACACTCCAAAAGAATTGAAAATACACATCCACACAAAAACTTGTACATGTTCACAGTAGCATTATTCATAATCGACAAAAAGTTGAAGCAACCCAAATGTCCACAAACTAATGAACGAATATACAGAGCGTGGTACATCTATGCAATGTGTTATTATTCAGCAGTAAAAAAGAACGAAGCACAGATACATACAACAAAGTGGATGAGCCCTGAAAATATTATGCTAAGTGAAAAAAAGCCAGAAAACAAAAGGTCACATATTTTAGGATTCCATTTATATGAAATAACCACAATAGCCAAATGGAGACAAATAGATTTGTGATTGCCTAGAGCTGCGGGAAGGTTAGAAAGGAGAGTGACTGCTAAGGGAGAAAGGGCTGCTTCCTGAGGTATGAATATGTTCTGGAATTGGATAGTGGTAATGGTTGTGCAACCTTGTGAATATATTGAAAATCACTGAACTTTATACTTTCAAAGAGTGAATTTTACTGCATCTGAATTATATTTCAATGAGAAATTAATGCTCCTAAAAATTAGAATGATTAGAGAGACATTATGTTATTATATGAAAATAGATTTTGGTTCAACTTTTTAAAATACTTTCCATTTTTGGAAATAGACATGCCATCTATGGAAATAAATTCTTTATTCAGGCAGCAAGTTCCTTAATTCAGTGATTACCCAAGTGTAGGTTCTTCAGAGGTATCATAGAAGGAATTCCAGCCCTGAATATGAGATTGGACTATCTTATAAATTCCATATCATATTATGTATTCCCTAGCGTCCTATGCAGAGCAGAGACTCATAAATTAATGGACCCAATGTATGTCTCAGGAATAAGTTAAATCCTAGCAAAGCGTTTTTTAAGCATATCTTTGCACATGATGCTGTGCTAATCAGCAAATGCCAACCTTTTTTACTGAAAGATTACTGTGGATGACAGTCAATTTTCCCTGATTTGCAGAGAAGTGAACTTCCTATACCCTGTGTTGGGTTTTGCCAGCTGTTAGAGAAGTTATTTAGAAGAAAAACAATTATGGCTGATGAAGATCAATGGCCCAACTGAGTGAATACAGACCCTACCTACTCAGTCTTGAACCAGGGTACACCTGTAAGTGCCCCAAATCTGCTCATGTGCCCCCCGCTGATGGCAAGGGCCCCAGGGAAGGACCAGCCTGCAGCCCCAAAGGAGGCTGGAGGATGGGAGAGGAGCTTTCTCTATAATTTACAAATCCTATGAGAACAGGAGACATCAGAACCATGTCAACAGAATCTGCCGAGGACACATCCATTGCATCCAGTGCCAGGCAGAGAAAGGGACTCATTGTGTAATTTTTTTTTCCAAAAAAAAAAAAAGGAGCTTATCTGTTCACCCACCACCCAGCAGCAACAGAAGCAGCCCTCTCCACGCTCTGCCATCACTACCATTGTCTGGGCTTTCTTCCCTCTATCCTGGGTGAAGTTTACAACCTACATTCTAAGTCCAGCCAGTCACCAGACACCACCCAAACCCACAAGCCTCCAAGATTACCTTCCCTCTGTGAGAGCCGCAAGTGTTCTCTGATCATCGACAGCAAATGAAAAGGACTACAGTGCCACAAACCCTTCCATCCCCACTCTGTTTCACTGTCTGCTATTCTTCTTTCTCTAGCAGAATGGAAGAAAACTGTCTTTAAAAAGGCAATTTCATGATGTTAAGCATGATTTTGGATAAGTGAGCCCCCAGGGCTCAATAAACAAATATGAACAGATGTTCCAAATTGGGGGAGGAATGTGACAATAGAAGAAGAGGGAATAATGTTGCCAGACTGACATTTCATACCCAAGGCCCTGTCTGAGTGCAGAGCCACCAGTACACCTGCTGCAGGAACAGTGCTTTGATATGATTTAATATACTCAGTAAGGAGTTCAAAAGTGCATCATGCACATAACCTCATTCTAAGGTCTGTAAATTAGAGTGATCTCCTAATGAAGGATAATAAGTTGCATTTCCCAGTCTGAGCTCAGGAAGACACAAGCAGAGCAAATTCTCTGGCTCCGAGAAGAGGACTCTCCCTCCCCACCCCCACCCCCGCCACGCTAGAGCCTCTGAGGAGGTCAGGCGCCCCGAGAATGGCACCCCCAGCCCCACTGCAGCCAAGGTCTGCAGAGCTGGGCTTCGGTGGATCTGCAGAGCTGGGGGTGCTCAGTCGGGACTGCCAAAATACTGCCCTCGCTAAGCCCGGAACTGCCCACCGTGGCTTGCTAAAGGCAGGGGCAGATCAAGAAGCTAACAGAGAAATCAGAACCATAGGTGAAGGAGGAAAAATATCTTGAACCAAACCATATAACGGCTACTGCGGCAAGAACAAATTAAATTCAATGGTGAGTTTACAGCTTTAGAACAGAAATACTCCTCTTGTGCCTTAGCAGTGGTCAATCTCTAAACCTTCCTTGAGTACCTGCTATCTATCAGACACTCTGCTCGATGATGAAGACTAAGGTAGTAAAATGAGACACACGCAGTGGCTGCCTCTGGTGATATAGTCATAGGCAAGAGATCAGGCTTGGAGTGAGACCCAGCCAGATTCCGCTTTAGGGAACATGTATTAGCTGGGTAACCCTGGGCAAAGCACTAGACCTCTCTGAGCCTCAGATTTCCCAGAAACAGAGAAATGACTATCGTGATTGAGGTATCTCGCTCTATTCTCAAAACAGAAAGCTTAAAACTTTGCTCTTCTCTCTCCTTAATGAAAACTCAGTCTAAACTTGAAGCAACACATTTTCTGGCCCCAGAAGCATGAAAAGATTACTAAGTTTTTAAACTCTCTTGGCATTATAAAAATGTACGTATGGATAGGTTCCTATAGAATACTGTAGTTTCGAAAGCCACATAGATTTATCTATTCCCGAACCATACAAATTAAATATTCTTTAAACAATTTCCTCCTCCTGAGATGAGAAAATAAACTGCATTTCCTGTAGGAAATCAACAGCTTTCCTAAGGAACCAAATGTTCTCCCAGGACAAAAATCATTTGCCTTCCAAAAGGAGATTCTTTTCATCAACAAGAGACAGAACCTGCTGCTTTTTAACTCCTAAGGTACATTTAACCTAAACTGGTTAAAGAATGCTTCCATAGATTGCTTGGCTATTTCAAGAACTTATTAGAATAAATTTTAAAATATAATCTGAGTTGCATGGAATGTATTTTTCCATGGTTTATCCCCTCCAAAAGCTGCATTGATATCTTCTCAGGGAAGAACAGTAAGACATTTGGTTATAAAAGTTAATAAATTCTTCCTTTGCTCAAAAATGAGGTATGTAATGATAAAGGGGAGGGTAGATAGGATGAGGGGAAAAAAAGACCATTAAATGTTTCCAAGAAAGGGATTGAACAGAGACGAGATCGTCACCTATGTTTCACCTTTTAAGAGACTCACAGCTTCCCTTAGATGCTCCTAAAAGAAAAGGTAAGTAAACTATGGCTTTATTGGATGCAGGCTTTCCCTAATCTCGCCTTCATTCCCAACTCTTGCTTCTTCCTCCAGCCTTCTGCTGTTCGGCAGGCTCGGCCTGGCTTGCCCATTTATGTTCACTCCTAGGACCCGACCTTCCCTAGACTTCAGCCGGCTGGTGTCCCCCGTGAACTGCTAATGGGCCCGCCGTGGCCTGCTCCAGCCTCCCTACACCTGGGTCCTGCCCTCAGGGACAGCCCCGACAGGGTGGGGCCAGGACCCAGAAGGGCGGACTCGGCCAGCCGCCTTGCTTGCTCCGCATGCATTAATCTTCTGAAGGCTAGCAACTGGAACAAATGATACCTGGAGATTTCCGG
>PVIY010057598.1:0-12816 GCA_004026745.1 Myrmecophaga tridactyla
ATGCTGTTTTTAAGGCTAGTTCTCTTTTTGGTTAACTGGAGAAAGGAAAGAAGTTGTTGAGGATAAGTTAGTTTCACTCAATGTTTCGAGAACCTTCTCCTACGGTTCTAAACCTTACTTGGCCGTGGTCACTGAACCTTCTGAACCAGCCTTTCTTTGGGATTTGCACTTAACCTTTTACTAATCCAGACGGGGGAAAAAAAAAAGGTAAAAATGGCAGAAGCTCCGCGCTGGGAAGGGGTTTTGAGACAGTTCATCTTGTCACTTGTCTTCCTCCATTTCTATGCTATTTATTGTGTGCTCCTACCCTTACGTCCTTCAGGATCCAAAATGACTGATCCAAAACCAGTCCTGACCTTTGCAGAGCTTGAAGTGCAGTGGTGCAGAGATGTGTGAGTACGTAGAAAATTATGACACCAGGCAACAAATGCTGCAATCAAGATGTGAACAGCGAGGAGGGCAGTTAGAGGAGGAAGTGAATTAACTTCTTTGGTTATTCAAATCCAAATGTTAAAGAAAAAAAAAGGACGGTTTCCCTACTCCCAGTTATTTCTCCTGACAGCCACAGCTCTCTGTGTACAGGACATAAGGAAGCTATGAGCAAGTCATGATGGATTTAAAACATTGCCATGCTATGAATCCCACAAAATGACTTTAGATCTGAAAGGGATAAGAAAGCATATATTTCTTTTTTTTTCCCCCTAATTTTTTCTTCTCTGTCCAAGGGGGGAAAATATGGCTTGAACATTTTGGGAAAATATGTTCAGCTAGATTCAATTAATTTAAAATTGCTTTTAATTGCAGGCTACCAATGTACAGTAGAAATGGCTATGAGTGGGTTTTGCTAGAGATGCCTTTTCTCCTGTATGAAGGGAGAGTGATTATTAATGAGACTGTCCAAAAAATTGTTCTTCACAAGGGAGAAACTCCCCTCCCCCAGCTTCCACTCTCTTGTGACATTTACCCGTTGGCTTAAGATCTTCTACGGATGTTGCTCCGAATGTTACCCAGTGTTTCAACGATTCTTAATCTATTGCTTTATTTTGGAAAAAGAATGAATGCAATTTGAAAGTCTTTTCTGCTCCCTGGATCTTCTGCATAAGAAAAGCTTTAATTAAAACAGGGGGTGGGGGTGGGGTGGGGTGGGGGTGTTGGGATCAGGATGGCGAATGGAGCAGGGAGAAAGAGAATGCATTTGTGAATTGCATTATTTTCCTTGTATCCATCTCTTGGCTACGAATTCAGACAAAGCATGCTGGTGATATTTTGGTGTTTGTTATCTTATTTTTCACTGCTTAGGATTCCTTTGGCATCTGGATAAATTTGATTATCTTTTTCATTTCTTTTTCCAATAGCAATTTTAACTCCCTGTTGTGCACTGAAGAAAATGTTTCTATCCTTTAAAGCTGAACAGGTCACTTTCCTTTCTTATAGGACAGCTATCTCTAGGGCTCCAGTTCTAGTTCATTTTATCACTATTGCTTATACTGCACCTTGTCCAAAAATATATTCTCAACTCAAGAACTCCTAGGAGGACCTTGGGGAAGAACGCACACGTTCATTAGTTGATTTCAGTATTGTCTCACTGATTCAAGTAAAAACCCCAAGTAGGTTTGGAGAAACACAGTTTCCATGCAGCTGTAAGCTGGCTTGGTCCTGAGCTAGGCTGGGTGAACTTCAGTTATGTTTCTCATGTTTTGATAGGAGCACAGGTGCTAAGCCGGGGATATAAGTAACACTAAACTCAAAATGGCAGTGAGAAGGAAACAGAGATGAGAGAATCAGCAAGGATGGGGGGAGAGAGGGACAGTGAGGGAACCGTAGTCCTATGTATGTGCTCTGGGCCTCAGTTTCCTTATGTCTTAATAATTTAGGGCTGCCATAAAAAGTGCCGCAAACTGGATGGCTTAAATCAACAAAAATGTGTTGTCTCACAGTAGCATGAAGTTCGAATTCAACCTGTCAGCAGGGCCATGCTCCATCTGAAGCCTGTGGGGTTGAATCTTTCCTCGCCTCTTCTAGCATTCACTGGCAATCCTTGGCTTGTAGCTGCATCACTCTGCCTCTTCCATCCTGACTCGTGAATGCTCCTTCTCCCTTGTATCCAATTCTCTCCTTCTTATGAGGACAGCAGTCATATTGGACTAGGTCTCCCTAATCCAGGTTGGCCTCATCTTAACTAATTGCTTCTTCCAAGATCCTATTTCCAAATACGGTCACCTTCAGGAGAGACCAGAGGTTAGAGCTTGAACATATCTTTTTTGGCATGGGCAGGCACCGGGAATCGAACCTGGGTCTCCAGCATGGCAGGCAAGAACTCTGCCACTGAGCCACCATTGCACCACCCTTAAACACATCTTTTTGAGGGGGACAACTCATCCCATAATACTATATCTCTAAAGTGATCAGTAGTGTGATTCTTGGAGTTTTGGACATCCTAGTGGTGTCTCAGAGAGGATGAGGAAGGGGGGAGGGAAGAAAAGTAGTTGAGACTAGGATGTACCATTCCTCTTTCAACTTGAGTGGCCCCCTTTTAAGCTTTGTTCTAGTTTGCTAGCTGCCAGAATGCAATATATCAGAAACAGAACAGTTTTTAAAAGGGGGAATTTAATAAATTGCTAGTTTGCAGTTCTAAGGCTGAGATAATGTCCCAATTAAATTAAGTCTATAGAAATGTCCAATCTAAGGCATCCATGGAAAGATACCTTGGTTCAAGAAGGCCGATGAAGTTCAGGGTTTCTCTCTCAAGTGAGAAGGCACACGGCGAACAGTCAGGGTTCCTCTCTCATCTGGAAGGGCACATGGCGAACACGGCGTCATCTGCTAGCTTTCTCTCATGGCTTGCTTTCATGAAGCTTCCCGGGAGACATTTTCCTTCTTCGTTTCCAAAGGTCACTGGCTGGTGGACTCTGCTTCTCGTGCCTATGTCATTCTCTGCTCTCTCAGAATCTCCAGCTTTCTCCAAAATGTTTCCTCTTTTATAGGATTCCAGTAAACTAATAAGGCCCCCCCCACCATGTTAAGCTTCTAATCCAGTTTAACAACGAGTCTTGATTAAATCACATCTCCAGGGAGATGATCTAATTACAGTTTCAAACATACAGTATTGAATAGGGATTATTCTGCCTTTACAAAATGGGATTAGGATTAAAACACGGCTTTTCTAGGGGACATATATCCTTTCAAACCAGCACAGCTATTTAATGAATTTGACTTCATTGTAAAATCTTATTTGATGAAAGGGTTTCCCACAAAACAAAATCAAACAACAAGTTTTTGAAAACTGTTAGACTAGATGATTTCTAAATTTCCTGTCAGCTAATTCAGGGAGACAGAATAGGGGTGCTTGCTGTTTCTCTATACAGTGTCCATTATGACTTACTTCTGCTTTTTTTTTCCCCTGCAGTCATCTTGTGGAAATTTTTACAAAGCCTGAAGCTTCCAGAGGCCACCAAAGGACTGCCTAGGAGTTGAGCCAGTGCAAAGGCAGCTGGCCAGAGGCAGGCTCTGGTGATAGACTTTAATTTCAGGATGAATTAAAACCCCGTGGTCACTCCATCTCACAGCATTTTCAGTTACAAAAATCAATAAATTGACTTTTTTCCCCTTAAACTGATTAGAATTATATTTTCTGTCCCTTGCACCTGAAAGATTTCTAATCTACTCAAATGGTCAGAAATGGTGTTTAAAAGATAACCAACACACGCTTATTAAGATTTCATGGAGTACGAAATAGTATTAAATGCTTAAGATAAAAACCAGGGACCTTTTCTTTCAGTAAAGAACTTACATTTTTAAAAATGCAATTTTATTGAGATATATTCACATACCATACAATCACCCAAAGTGTACAATCAGTGCTTCACAGTATCATCATATAGCTGTGCATTCATCACCACAATCAATTTTTGAACACTTTCATTACTCAAAAAATTGAGAATAATAATAAAAATGAAAATGAAAAAGAAAACCCAGAGCATCCCGTATCCCTATCTCCTGCTATTATTTATTTACTTTGTCTTTATTTTCTTACTCACCCGTCCTTACACTGGATAAAGGAAGTGTTAGTCACAAATAACTTACCTTTAATATGCTTTGAGTGTGGAAATGACAGTCCTGGCCTACTATCAGTAGAACATCCCCTTTGTTTTTTTTACTAAATTAGAGATAAAAATGCTTACCTCCTTAAGCCATTAAATTTTGCAGTCTTGGTCTCACTCATGTCATGTTTGGCCCATCTGAACTCATATAAAGGTAGATGAAGAATCTGCCAAATACAAAACCAATAAATACAGGTAATTGTAAAATTTTAAGGAATACTGGAAGAAATAGGGCTAAAATCACTCTCTATAATTCTTGGTGAGAGTGTACATGGCAACGATGTTTTAAGGATCATTTGACAATATGTACCAAAACCCTTAAAACTGTGAACCCACTTTGGCAGGAATTTAACCTCTAGAAATTTGTCCTGATGAATGAACAAACTAGGATGTACACAAAACCTTAGCTACAGAGATGTTCATTGCAGCATTAAAAACATTCTCATGCACACACACACAAACACATTAACACACACATACACACACGCAAAGGAACATGTTCTAAATGTACAATGATAAAGGACTAGTTGACTATGTTAAGGTCCATCCACAGTAGAAACCCATTCATTCATTTGAAGTGATGTAGATGGATGCTGTCAAGGAAAGCTGTTGATGATATATCATTAGGTAAAATAGATAATCAGAGAGTATGTACAGTATGATCCTGTGTTTGCAAAATATATGTACATGTACACTTATGGAATGGGTATTAATTTAGTCGAAGAGATGATGCATTATGTTGTTTGGGAAAGTGAAAAACTGGCACTGCTGGCAGCCAGGTCATGGTGTTCCCAAGCGAGCATTAACAATGTCACAGGATGTACAAACAATGCCAAGACGAGGTCACTTTGTGACTATATTTGGGACAAGATGAAGACAAGACCATTTACAACTACAAAAATGACAGAATATCATCCTTTTCTGACGAATACAAATGACTGCTGCTTTCCTTCAAAGAAAAGTCAATGAAAATGTTAACCCTGCTTGGACTGGCGCTCTTCAGAGAAAGAGAACTGACATGGTATGCCTACGTTATGAGATTTATTATAGGAATTGGCTCATGTGACCGTGGGGATTGGCAAGTCAGGATTCTGTAGTGCAGGCTCCAAGTTGGATACTCCAATGAAGGTTTTGATGAAATCCCAAAGAAGCTGGTTAGCTGAAGACAGAAATTCTGCCTCCTGACTATTGAAGCTATCAGGGTTCCCTTTAAGGCCTTCAGCTGATTGGACGAGCCTTCTCTCATTGCTGAAGGCAAGCTCCATTGTGGATTGTAGATGTAATCAGCCATAGAAACAATCAACTGACTTGTGATTTAAATCCACAAAACACTCCCACGGTAACAATCAGCCCAGTGCTTGCTTGACCAAACCACTGGACACCTTAACATAGCCAAGCTGACACATGAACTTCACCATCATGCTGCTTTAGAGCTTTTCCTTGCTAGAGAAAACTTCAGATACTCATCACCAAATTGTCCTTGTTCTTGGTAGAATCCAATCCAGAGTGGATCCTGCTTTACTTAATTCCCCCTTAAAAGTCTCCAGAAAAAGCCCACATCCTATAAGAAGCCCCTCCCAATCCTCTCCCACAGAGATACCCCACAGCAGTTTTTCTCCTGATTTTTGGTCGATGGTCTTTAACCATTCTAAATTAGATAAATTGGATCCCTTCCTATTCACCAGAACTGGCTGGAAATTCCACCTCAGTCAAGTCTTAGGAGGCTCTTTTTGGTTCAGAAAGATGTCGAGAATTCCAGGGCATTACATCATGCGCAGCAAACAGAGGAGGGGCTCCAAGTGTTGCAGGTTTTTGTGAGGTGCTCATTGTTCTTTCTCAGAGCATGGCTTTATTTATTCTGTTCCAAGCTGGACACAGGAATCTTTTGCTAGAAGACAAGACCAGAAATGTTGGGTTCAGGTCTCCTCCCCAGGTTGCTACTTAAAGTTTATCTGAGAGTGGGACATAGGTCTTTGTCATTTCTGGAAACCACTGCCCCTGGCCTCTTCCTGAGGGAAACTTGTGTCCTCCTGGTTCAGTTCTCCATTCCCAGCCCTAGCCTCCTTCTGGGGGGTGGAATGTTAGCCTCCTAAACTTTGTTTCTGTCTCTGCGACTAAAAAGTATTAAGGAGCTGCTGAGGCTAGGAAGCTGAGACTTAGAACATAAAGTTTGCTTGGGATGAAGGAGGAAAACGTACCTCTCAATCTATTCCAGCAGTGATTTCAGCACATATCTAAATAATATCCTAGCACGCAATCTAGGAAAGGTCTTGGACATTCATTCCCTTTTATGGCTGAATTATGTTCCATTGTATGTATAGACTCCATTTTGTTTCTCCTTTCATCTGTTGACAGAAGTTTGGGTTACTTCCATCTTTTGGCCATTGTGGATAATGCCACTGTGAATATCAGTATACACATATTTCTTTGAGTCTCTGCCTTCAGTTCTTTTGGGTATATACCAAGGATTGCCAGGCCATATGGCATTTCTATACTTAACTTTCTGAGGACCACCAAACTGTTTTTCATAGCAGCTGCACCATTTTACATTCTTACCAACAATTAATTTGTATTCCTATTTCTCCACTACTTGGCCAACACTTTTTATGTTTTCTTTTTTAAAACCTTTCCGGTGGATGTAAAATGGTATTTCATTGTGCTTTCGATTTGCATTTCTCTAATGGCTAATCATATTGACCCATTTGTATATCTTCTTTGGAGAAATGTCTATTCAAGTCTTTTTGCATTTTAAAATTGGGTTGTTTGTCTTTTTGTTGTTGAGTTGTAGGGTTTCTCTATATATTTTGGATATTAAACACTCATCATATATGTGGTTTCCAAATATTTTCTCCTATTGTTTAGGTTGTCTTTTTACTTTCATGATGAAGTCCTCCAATGAAAAAAGTTTTTAATTTTGATGAGGTCCCATTTATCTATTGTTTCTTTTGTAGCTCATGCTTTAGGTGTCAAGCAGAAGAAACCATTGCCTAACACAAGACCCTGATGATGGCTCCCTATATTTTCTATTAGGAATTTTATAGCTTTTGCTCTTATATTTAGGTCTTTGATTCATTTTGAGTTAGTTTTTGTTTATGGTGTGAGGTAGAGGTCCACCTTCATTCTTTTGCATAATGGATATCTAGTTTTCCCAACACCATTTTTTGAAGAGATTATTCTAAAATCAATTATCCACAGATGTGAGGGTTTATTTTTGAATTCTCAAAAACATTCCATTGGTCTATATGTCTTTTCTTGTGCCAGTACTACAATATATTTTTTAAACTTTTTTATTTTATAATATAACATATATACAAAGCAAAGAAAGAAAAAATCAATAGTTTTCAAAGCACTCTTCAAAAAATGGTTACAGGACAGATCCCAGAGTTTGTCATGGCTACCATATGATCTGCTCATATTTTTCCTTCTAGCTGCTCCAGAATATAGGTGGCTAGGGGGCTTAAATACTTTTTTTTTATCATCACAAATGACTCCCCCCCCCTTTTTTTGTGAACAATAACATATATACAAAAAAGCTATAAATTTCCAAGCCCAGCACGACAATTAGTTGTAGAACATATTTCAGACTTTGACATGGGTTACAATTTCATAATTTTAGGTTTTTACTTCTAGTTGCTCTAAAATACTGGAGACTAAAAGAGATATCAATTTAATGATTCAGCATTCATATTCATTTGTTAGGTCTTATCTTCTATGTATAATTCCACCATCACCTTTGATCTTTCCATGCCTCTCTATGGGGTTGTTTGGGCTTTGGCAATTCTAAATTTTTGCTATCAGAAAGGTCTGTCACTAATATGGGGTAGGGAGATGGAACTACCTGATGTTCTGGAGAGGCTGGGCTAGGTTTTAGGATTTATCTGGACCAGGGATGCATCTGGAGGTTGTAGGTTTCTGGAAAGTTAATCTAGTGCCTGGAACCCTTGTGGAATCTTATATACTGCCCTAGGTGTTCTTTAGGATTGGCTGGAATGGTCCTGGTTGGGGGTTGGCAGGTTATGATAGGTAGCAAGATCTACCTGAAGCTGGTGTAAGAGCAACCTCCAGAGTAGCCTCTCGACTCTATTTGAACTCTCTCTGCCACTGACATTTTATTAATTATACTTCTTTTCCGCTTTTTTGTCAGGATGTAATTGTTGATCCTATGGTGCCAGGTCTGGATTCATCCCTGGGAGTCATATACCACTCCACTAGGGAATCTTTCACCTCTAGATGTCATGTCCCATGTAGGGGGAAGAGCAATGATTTCACTTGCAGAGTTGGGCTTAGAGAGAGTGAGGCCACATCTGAGCAACAGCAGAGGTCCTCCAGAAGTAACTCTTAGGCATGCCTATAGGTAGTCTAAGCTTCTATGCTACCCACATGAGCTTCACAAGAGTAAGCCTCACGATCGAGGGCATGGCCTATTGATTTGGGTTTCCCTAAAGTTTGACACAGTATCAGGGGATTCCCTGATGGTAAGGTTTAACAGTTCCATATCCTTTCTCCCCTCCCTCAGGGGACTTTGCCAATATTTCTTGATTATTTGCTTAATATACTTTAGGATATTTCCAGGCATTATAATAATCTATACAGGATTAAAGGACCTCTTTCTTATTCTGTGCTTCTTGTGTTTCAGTTGTACAAATGAACTATAGCTATACAGATAGGTTGAGTTAGATTATGCACCACAGAAAATTTCAGTTCCAGATCAAATAAACCTTTCTTTCATTGGTCTCAAAGAGTATGTGTGGTTCTAAAATATAGACACTGTCCTCCTTACCCCTATGTTCTGACTTACTTTAACCCCAACCTGTTTGGCTTCATTCTTATCTCTAAATATCAGGTTATATATATAAAACAGCCTTTCAAAATCTGGAAATAATAATCCCCACTGTGGACTTAATGTGTCTGCTCTCAAAGCTTACAATCTAGGCTCCTGTTTTCATATAAGCATTTTATAAAGGTGACCATACCATTGTTGTTTTTTGTTTCTGGTTTATTTTGTTTCACCAAATGTCTCAGACATTCATTCACATCGTTGCATGCCTCATGACATTGTTCCTTTCTGTAGCAGCACAATCTTCGTTCACAAGTATACACCATCATTCACCAATTTACGTCTCTATCAGTGCATGCTTCAGCCACCTGCATTCATTGGGCATCATGTCGAGGACCCAAAGTCCACAGTCCATCAACATTCTCAATTTTAGATAATTTCATTGTTCCCAAGAGACAGAAAACCAATAAACACACCCTTGCCAAATATGAAATCTAAACCTCCTCTTAATTTTTGTCCCTCACCCCATCATTTACCTGTGCTGTTGCTGTGGTAGTGCTGATGGCTTCCTTTTGAACATAGCTCATAGCATGTGATAGCAGTTTTCCCCTGTATCCTCCATTTAAACAGTCTTTATACAAGAATCATATCTTTGAAGTAATTCTTATAAGAACTCATTTGTATTGCTAGTGTGAGTCAGTGGGACACATTGTTCTATACAACTCTTTTCAATCTTGTTCATCTTCAACATGGCAATATTAATTCTAGACCCACTAGAGAATCACCTTCACTCCTATCTAGTCCCTTACTTTGGAGTTCAACCTCATTAGCTAATTGTTCACCCATCTCTAGCTTCTATGTATTTCTAAGTCCCCTTTCTTCTGTATTGCAAGCCTCTGATTACATCTTTATGCTGGTCATAAAAGTGGACTCATACAGTATCTATCCTTTTTTGTCTGGCTAACTTCACTCAGCATTATATCCTTAAAGCTCATCTATCTTGTCATGTGTTTCAGGGCATCATTTTGTCTTACTGCTGCATAATATTCCATCGTATGTATATACCACATTTTCTTGATCCACTCGTCTGTTGATGGGTATTTGGTTTGTTTCCATCTTTTGGTGGTTGTGAATAATGCTGCTATGAACACTGGTGTGCAAATGTCTGTTTGTGTCATTGCTCTCAGCTCTTCTGGGTATATACCAAGTAGTGCTATTGCTGGGTCATAGGACAACTCAATATTTAGTTTCCTAAGGAACCGCCAAACAGTCTTCCATAGTAGCTACACCATGATATATTCCCACCAGCAGTGCATAAATGTCCCAGTTTCTCTACATCATCTCCAACATTTATAGTTTCCTGTTTGTCTAATAGCAACCATTCTTATAGGTGTGAGGTGGTATCTCATTGTAGTCTTGATCTACATTTCCCTTACAGCCAGTGAAAATGAGCATCTCTTCATGTGCTTTTGAGTCATCTGTATTTGCTCTTCAGACAAATGCCTATTCATATCTTTAGCCCATTTTATAATTGGATTCCTTGTTCTTTTGTTGTTGAGTTGTATGATTTATTTGTATATACAGGAAATCAAACCTTTGTCTGATATGTGACTTCCAAATATTTTCTCCCATAGAGTTGGCTGCCTTTTCACCTTTTTGACAAAGTCTTTTGAGGTGCAGAAGCATTTGATTTTTAGGAGTTCCCATTTATCTATTTTTTCTTATGTTGCTTATGCTTTGGGTGTAAAGTTTAGGAAGCTACCTCCTATTACTAAGTCTTGAGGATGTTTCCCTACATTTTCTTCTAGAAGCTTCATGGTGCTAGTTCTTATATTTAGGTGTTTGATCCACTTTGAGTCAATTTTTATGTAGGATGTAAATAGGGGTCCTCTTTCATTCTCATGGCTATTGATATCCAGTTCTTCTATGCCCAATCATTGCAAAGACTGTTTTATCGCAGTTCAGAGGATTTTGGGGTCTTGTCAAAAATCAGTTGACCATAGATTTGGTGGTCCATTTCTGCACTCTTGATTTGATTCCATTGGTCAGTGCTTCTGTCTTGCCTATTATATACCTATTATAATATATAATATATAATATATTGCATTTTATTATTGTATTGTAAAGACCACTGTGGCTTTATGATAGGTTTTTTTTTTTTTTAAATTTGCATATGGGCAGGAGGCACCAGGGATCGAACTCCAGACCTCCAGACCTCCAGCACGGCAGGTCGGAGCTCTGCCTGCTGAGCCATGGCAGCCACCCTTTATGATAGGTTTTAAAGTCAGGGAGTGTTAATCCTCCCACTTCATTCTTTTTTCAGATGCTTTTAGCTATTTGGGGTCTCTTTCACTTCCAGATGAATTTGGTAGTTAGCTTTTCTAAATCTTCAAAGTAGGTTGTTGGAATTTTGATTGGTACGGTGTTGTATCTGTAGATCAATTTGGGGAGAATTGACATCTTAACTAAATGTCAGCCTTCCTGTCCAGGAGCAGGGAATGTCTTTCTGTCTATTTAGATCTCCTTTGATTTCTTTTAGCAACGTTGTGTAATCTTCTGTGTACAAGTCCTTTACATGCCTAGTTAACTTCATTCCTAAGTATTTGATCCTTTTAGTTGCTATTTTGATGAATTTTTTTCCTTAACTGACTCCTCAGCTAGCTCATTGCTTGTGTACAGAAATGGTACTGATTTTTGCACATCGATTTTATATCCTGCCACCTTGTTGAATTTGTTTATTAGCTCAAGTAACTTTGCTGTAGATTTCTCAGGATCTTCCAAGTTTAGTATCATATCATCTGCAAATAATGAGCATTTTATTTCTTCCTTTCCAATTTGGATGCCTTTTATTTCTTTGTCCTGCCTGATTGCTCTAGATGGAACTTCTAGCACAATGTTGAATAATAGTGGTGACAGTGGGCATCCTTGTCTTGTACCTGATCTTAGGGGGAAGGCTTTCAGTCTCTCTCCATTGAGAACAATGCTGACTATCAGTTTTCATATATTCCCTTTGTCATATTGAGGTAGTTACCTTTGATTCCTATGTTTTGGAGTGTTTTTATCAGAAAAGGATGCTGAATTTTGTTGAATGCTTTTTAATAGTTGTTCATAGTATTGTCTTATGATTTCTTTTATTTCTTCAGAGTCTGTGGCAACACACCCCTTATCATTTCTGATTTTGTTTATTTGCATCCTCTCTGTTTTTTCTTTGTCAGTCTTGCTAGTGGCCTACCAATTTCATTGATTATCTCAAAGAACCAACTTTTAGTTTTATTGATTCTTTCTATTGCTCTCCCATTCATTTATCTCTGCTTTAGTCTTCGTTATTTCTCTTCTTCAATTTGCTTTGGGGTTAGTTTGCTGTTCTTTCTCAAGTTCCTCCAGGTGTGCTAAGTCCTCAATTTTTGCTCTTTCTTGTTTTTTAATATAGGCATTTAAGGCAATAAACTTCCCTCTCAGCACAGCCTTTGCCACATCCCATAAGTTCTGATAAGTTGTATTCTCATTTTCATTCATCTCCAGTTAGCTGCTGATTTCTCTAGCACTTTCTTCTTTGACCCACTGATTGTTTAAGAGTGTGTTATATAATCTCCATCTATTTGTGAATGTTCTTGTTCTTTAGTGGTTATTGAAATCCAGCTTCATTCCATTGTGATCAGAGGAAGTGCTTTGAATAATTTCAATATTTTAAAATTTACAAAGACCCGTTTTGTGTCCCAGCATATGATCTATCCTGGAGAATGTTCCATGAAATGTGAGTTGCTTCAGGGCAGGTTGGGGATGTTACGCTGATGCTTGTGAACATGGGTGCCCAGCGGTCAGGGAGGATGTAGCTGTGTGGGTGCACTGGTCTGGGGGGTGTAACCCTGGTGTGCACTGGTCTAAGGCACAGGGCCCTTTGTGCGCATGCATGGAGCTGTGCCAGTAGGTCGGCATTAC
>PVIY010057599.1:0-12831 GCA_004026745.1 Myrmecophaga tridactyla
CCCGGGAGAGGAGTGCACACCTGTTCGGGCTTCGCGTACCTGGGGACCTCCTCCTGTTTGGAAGGCCCGGGAGAGGAGGGCGCACCTGTTCTGGCTTCGCGTACCTGGGCCACCTGGCAAGGGGCAGGGGCCCCCAGACCAACACTGCCTTCCACAAAACAGCCTTGACCTGGAAACTGAGCCTATGGCAGGACCGACTGATAGCGTAGATTGAAATTTCTGATTAACGCCAGAAGATACCAAGGAATGACGTGACGCGTTATAGTAGCCCTGGCGCAAAGTGCATTCAAATATAAATTGCCCTTACTATTTACCCTTCTTTGGGGGGTTGGGAGTTAGGAGCACCAGTTCTCTTTCCAAAACAGTGGGTTAGTTGGTGAAGGGGGCCGCTTAGGGCCCCAGACTCCGCGGCCCACGCAGCTGCCCCAGCACGCCTCTCCGGAGCCCTCCTGCTCTCGGGCCTGGCTGAATAGTCCCAGGCCGCTGCACCATGGGGCCACCACGAAGACTTTCATGTGGACACTTCCATCACCAGCTTCCCGGAGTCCTCTACTTTCCCTGACTCTCCACTTCACGTGAAAATGGCCCTTTTTCTCTCCCTGGTGAGAGCACTCCTTCTCTCCCACCTTCCACGCAGTCCATTTCCAGACGCTGCTCCTCTTGCTGTTCTCCCACTCAGTTCTCGGTGTTCAGCCCTGCTACCTGAGGCGTCATCTGCATACCTCCAGCGTCAGCAGTACTCGGGAGCACCTTAGAAAAGCAGAATCACTGGCTCAATCCAAGACGTACCAAATCACAATCTGCTTTTTAAAAAAAAAGTTTTCCTTTATTTTTCACCCAGAAGGTAGCATCCTATACATTTTGTTTGCTTCCAGGTTTTATTGAGCTATATTCATTTGGATTCCAGCCAAATTCTACAGTCAGTATCTCACAGTATCACCACTTAGTTGTGCAGTCATCACACTCACTTTTAGACCATTTTCATTGCTCCAAAAAGAAAAGTATCAAACAGACGCACAAAAAAACCCGAAACACGCCATATCCCTTATCTCCCTCTATTACTGACCCCTAGTATTGGTATGATACACCAGTTACTGTAGATGAAAGATTTTACGGTATTATTGTTAACTTTAGTCTGTAGTTTGCAGTAGGTATTTGCCCCCCACGATACCACTCTATTATTAAATCTCTGTACTCGGGTGGTACACTTGTACCAGTTCCTGAAAATGCTTATTTAAATTTGTAGTGTTAATTTGTGACATACAAGACTCCAAACAACACCTTCCAAACAAAATCACCTATAATACAGCACTATTCCTTATATTTCCACTAGCAAAGCCACCGTCACCCCATATCTATTTCCAAAAATAAGTTGAACCTCGTGATACGCTATGAACATATTGTTACCACTCACCCTTCTCTAACTTCTGTCTGTATCTAGGTATCCTATATTCTACATTTAAGACTATGAGTTTATTCATTTTAGTTCATATTAATGAAATTATACAATATCTGTCCTTTGGTGTCTGATTTATTTCACTCGGAATTGTTTTCAAGATTCATCCATGTTGTCACATGCTTCAGGACCTCATTCCTTCTTACTGCTTCATTATATTCCATTGTATGTCTACACCACAGTTTGTTTATCCATTCTCTGTTGATGGACAGTTGGGTTGTTTACATCTTTTGGCAATTGTGAACAATGCCGCTATGAAAATCAGTCTGCAAAAGTCTGTTAATGTCACTGCTTTCAGCTTTTCTGGTTATATACCAAGGAACGGAATTACCAGGTCTTAGGGCAACTCAATACTTCGTTTTCTGAGGAACTGCCTAACTGCCCTCCACAAGCAGCTGTACCATGGTATGTTCCCACCAGCAGTAAATAAGTTCCAATTTCTCCACATCCTTTCCAACATACATAGTTTACTGTTTAATAGCAGCCATTCTTATAGGTGTGAGATGATATCTCATTGTGATTTTGATTTGATTTATCCTAATAGCTAATGAAGATGGACATTTTTTCATGTACCTTTTAGTCATTTTTGGTAGTTAGATTCAGGTGTCAACTTGGCCAGGTGAAGGCACCTAGTTCTGTTGCTGTAGACATGAGCCAGTGGTTCGTGAACCTCATCTGTTGCTGATTGCTTTTGCAGTTGGCTAGGAGGGTGTCTGCTGCAATGAATGATGTTTGACTTAATTGGCTGGTGCTTAGATGAGAGAGCACAACATAGCACAGCCCAAGCCCTTCAGCATACCTCAGCTCAGCTCAGCTCAGCCCAGGTCTTTGGAGATGCAGAAAGGAATCACCCCGGAGAAAGTTGTTGGAATCCAGAGGCCTAGAGAGAAGGCCAGCAGAGATCATCCTGTGCCTTCCCATGTAAGAAAGAACCTTAGATGAAAGTTAGCTGCCTTTCATCTGAAGAACTAATGAAATAAATCCCGTTTTATTAAAAGCCAATCTGTCTCTGGTGTGTTGCATTCCGGCAGCTAGCAAACTAGAACAGATTTGGTACTGGAGAGTGGGGTGCTGCTGCAGTTTGCAAATACCAGATATGCTGGAATGGTTTTTTGGATGACTAAAGGGAAGATTTTAGAGGAACTGTGAAGAGAATGATGGAGAACTCCTGGAGTACTTGAAGAGACTGTTGGTGTAAATGGAACCACTGCCAATCTTGGCAAAGGAGGACACAAAAGGGAAAAATTGGAGTTTGCAGAGTAAGAACCATGGAAGCTCGGGTCTGAAGCCAAGAAACCTTGGCCAGGAGAGTGGACCCACCCATATGCATGGAGATGAAGGGTGAAGATGAGTCTCCCACCTTGTTGCAGTGGAAGAGTCGTGCAGCCTTAGGCCTTGGAGAAGGTACAGCACGCTCCTTGGGGGACTGAGGAGAGCCTGGCTGCCACCACATGGAGGGGTTGAGCGTGTGCCCCAGAAATGGCAGAGAGCCTAGGTGTGTCCCTGATGCTTGGAGAGGGTGGAGCCGAGGAAAAGGTGGTCTCCTCAATGTCCCCCGAGGTTGATTCGGAAAGAGGCCGGCCACTGCATAGGCCCTCGGAAAGGATGGGACTGCCACTTTCTAAAGCCGAAGGATGAATGAATTTCAGACTTTGAAATCCAGTGGTGTTTGCCCTGCAGGTTTTACATCTGTGTTCCTTCCAATTTCTCCCTATGGAAATGAAAACCTGTATCCTGTGACTGTCCCTCCTTTGCATATTGGCACCAGACAACTTGTTTTGAGATTCACAGGTCCACAGCCAGAAAAGAATTTTTTGCACCTTAATATTGTTTAAGGTGATGCGTGTAGTTGCCAAATTGACAAGGGGTGGACATGTGGTAGTTAGAGTCAGCTGTCAACTTGGCCAGGTGAAGGCACCTAGTTCTCTTGCTGTGGACATGAGCTAATGGTACGTGAACCTCATCTGTTGCTCATTACACCTGCAGTCAGCTAGGAGGTGTGCCTGCTGCAATGAATAATGTTTGACTTAATTGGCTGGTGCTTAAATGAGAGACTCAGCATAGCACAGCCCAAGCAGCTCAGCATACCTCATCTCAGCACTCTCAGCTCAGCCCAGGCCTTTGGAGATGCAGAAAGGAATCACCCTGGGGAAAGTTGTTGGAACCCAGAGGCCTGGAGAGTAAGGCCAGCAGAGATCACCCTGTGCCTTCCCACGTAAGAAAGAACCTCAGATGAAAGTTAGCTACCTTCCCTCTGAAGAACTAATGAAATAAATCCCCTTTTATTAAAAGCCAGTCCGTCTCTGGTGTGTTGCATTCCGGCAGCTAGCAAACTAGAACACCATTTGTATTTCCTCTTTGGAAAAATGTTATATCTTTTGCCCATTTTTATAATTGGGTTGTTTGTCCTGTTATTGTTGAATTGTTCTTATATATACTGGATATCAGGTCCTTATCAGATACATGGTTACCAAATATTCTCTCCTATTGAGTTGGCTACGTTTTCTACCCTTTTGATAAAGTCCTTTGGAGCAGAGAAGTGTTCAATCTTGAGAATTTTCCATTTATCTATTTTTTTCCATCATTGCTTATGCTTGTGTAAGGCCTTAAAAATTACCTCCTATCACTAAGTCTTGAAGATGTTTCCCTACATTTTCTTTTAGGAGTGGTACTGGCTCTTATATTTAAGTCTTTGATCTGCTTTGAGTTAATTTTTGCATATCCAATTCTCACATTTATTGAAGTGAATATCCTGTCCCAATTCAGTGGTTTTGGGGATCTTGTCAAAAATCAATTTACCATAGATCTGAGGGTTTATTTCTGAACACTAAATTCAACTCCATTGATCAATGTGTCTATTGCTGTGAAAGTAATAAACTGTTTTGACCACTGCAGCTTTACAATAAGCTTTAAAGTCAGGAAGTGTAAGACCTCCCACTTCATTCTTTTTTCAGGATTTTTTTTTTTTTTTTGGCTATTCACAACCCCTTTCCCTTACAGATAAACTTGATAACTAACTTTTCCAATTCTGCAAAGTAGCTTGTTGTCATTTTGATTGCTACTGCATTGATCTGTAGATCAATTTGGGTAGACTTGACGTCTTAATGATACTTAGCCTTCCTATCCTTGAACACAGAATGTCTTTCCAGCTATTTAGGTCTTCTTTTATTTAAGCAATGTTTTGTAGATTTCTGAGTATAGGTCCTTTATATCCTTGGTTAAGTTTACTCCTAGGAACTTCATTCTTTTAGTTGTTATTGTGAATGGAATTTTCTTGTTAATTGCCTTTTTGGTCAGCTCATTCTTCACGTACAGAAACACTTCTGATTTGTGTGCATTGATCTTGTATCTCACCACTTTGCTGAATTTATTAGCTCAAGTAGCTTTGTGGTAGATTTCTCAGGATTTTCCAAACATAGGATCATGTCATCCGCAAAGAATGAAAGTTGTACTTTTTTCCAATTTGGATGCCCTTTAATTCTTTTTCTTGCCTAATTGCTCTCACTAGAACCTCCGGCACAATGTTGAATAACAGTAGTGACAGCGGGCACCCTTGTCTCATTGCCAATCTCCGAGGGAGCCTTTCACACTCTCCTCAGTGAGTATGGTGCTGGCAGTGGGTTTTTCAAATATGTCCTTTATCATGTTGAGGAAATGTCCTTTGATTCCTACCCTTTGAAGTGTTTTTATCAAGAAAGGAAGCTGGATCTTGTTGAATGCATTTTCAGGGTCAATCAAGATGATCATGTGATTTTTTTTTTTCCCTTTTGATTCATTAGTGTGGTATATTTATTGATTTTCTTTTGTTAAACCACCTCTTCTGGTTTGAATCTGTGGTGGACCCCAGAAAAACCATGTCCTTTAATTCTCATTCAGTATTGCTGGCTGGGAGCTTTTTGATTGTTTCTACGGAGTTGTGACCTACCCAATTGTGGGTAGTAACTTTTGATTAGATGGCGTCCATGGACTTGTGACTCCATCCATTCCACATGGGTCTTGATTAGTTACTGGAATCCTTTAAAAGAGGAAATATTTTGGAGAAGGTCCCTTTTTTTTGAGAGCCACAGATCCAGAGACAGAGCCATGCAGCCAGAGACCTTTGGAAATGAAGAAGAAAAATGCTCCCGGAGAGCTTCATGAAACAAGAAGCCTGGAGAGAAAGCAAGCAGATGTCACCATGTTCACCATATGCCTTTTCAGCTGAGAGTGAAACCCTGAACTTCATCAGCCTTTCTTGAGTGAAAGTAACCTCCTGTTGGTGCCTTAATTTGGGCATTTTTATGGACTTGCTTTAATTTGGACATTTCCATGACCTTGGAACTGTAAACTAGCAACTTATTAAATTTCCGTTTTTTTTAATGCCATTCCATTTCTAGTGTATTACATTCCAGCCACTAGCAAACTAGACCACTATCCTTGCATGCCTGGAATAAACCCCACTTGGTTGTGGTGTATAATTCTTTTGGGGTACCATTGGATTTGATTTGCAAGTATTTTGTTGAGGATTTTTGCATCTATACTCATTAGGAAGATTGGCCTGTAGTTTTCTTTTCTTGCTGTATCTTTATTAGGTTTTGGTATTAGTGATATTAGCCTCATAGAATGAGTTAGGTAGTGTTCCTTTTTCTTCAATTTCTTAGAAGAACTTGCACAGCAATGGTATTAGTTCTTCTCTGAATGTTTGATAAAATCCCCTGTGAAGCCACCTGGTCCTGGGCTTTTCTTTGACAGCAGTATTTGATGACTGACTGAATCACTTTACCTGTGATTGGTTTGTTGTGATCTTCTGTTTCTTCTCAAGTCAGTAAGATGTTCATGTGTTTCTAAGAAATTGTCCACTTCATCTTAGTTGCCTAGTTTGTTGGCACATAATTGTATGTAGTATCCTCTTGTGATGTTTTTTATTTCTTTGGGATCCATGGTGATACCCCTCTCATTTCTGTTTTATTTATTTGTATCTTCTCTATTTTTGCCTTTGTCACTCTGCCTAAGGGTTTGTTAATCTTGTTGATCTCTTCAAAGAACAAACTTTGGGCTTTGTTGATTCTCTTTATTGTTTTTTGTTTGTTTGTTTCTTTGCTGTTGTTCCCATTTCATTTAGTTCCACTTTAATCTTTGTAATTTCTTTTCTTCTACTTGCTTTAGGGTTTGTTTGCTGCTTTTTCTCTAGTTTCTTCAGTTGGTCAGTTAAGCCTTTGGTTTTAGCTCTTCCTTCCTTTTTAACATAAGCATTTAGAGCTATAAACTTCCATCTCAGCACCATCTTCCCTGAATCTCATAAACTGTGATATGTTGCATTATCATTTTCAATCATCTCTTGATACTTAGTGATACTTACTTGAAATTTCTTCTTTGACCCACTGATTGCTTAAGTGTTCTTTAACTTCCATATGTTTGGAAAGTTCCAGTTCTTTTGTGGTTATTGATTTCCAATTTCATTCCACTGTAATCAGAGAACGTGCATTAATAAGTTTAATATTTTTAAAGTTAAGATGTGCTTTATGCCCCAACATATGATCCACCCTGGAAAACGTTCAATGAGCTCTTGAGAGGAATATGTATCTGGGTGTTTTGGGGTGCAATGATCTATATATTTCTGTTAGGTCTAATTCATTTATCATATTATTTAGGTTCACTATTTCTCATTGATCCTCTGTCTAGTTATTCTATATATTGAAGAGATTGGTGTGCTAAAGTCTCCCACCATTAATGCAGAAATATCTATTGGTCCCTTCAGTTTTGCCAGTTTTTGCCTCATGTACTTTGGAGCAACTTGATTAGCTGCATAAACATATATATTTCTTCTTGATTAGTTTGTGTTTTATAGGGGTCTCATTGGATTTGTTCTATTTGAAGTTCATTGGGCTATTTTAATTTGCGTATTTGTGTCTTTTATAAGGGTTGGGAAGTTTTCTCCAATTATCTCCTCAGATAATCTTCCTAGCCCTTTACTCTTCTTTTCTCCTTCTGGTACACCAGTGATTCTTATATTTGTGTTGTCCATTATCTCCCTGAGAGCCAATTCAAACTTTTCCATGTTTTTCACTATTTGTTCTTTTGTGCATTCGAATTCAGTTGCTCTGTCTTCTAGTTCACATATTCTTTCTTCTGCCTCCTCAAATCTGCTGTTGTGTATCTCTAGTATATTTTAATTTGGTCTATAGATCTTTCATTTCCATTTCTATTTATTCTTTCAAGTTCTTCTTTATGCTCTTCTAATGTCTTCTTGATATCCTTTAACTCTTTATCTGATTCATTGAAATTAGGAGATTTGTAAGAACATATTTAATTAGTTTTTCCAAATTCTGTGTCTCCTCCGGCTTTTTATTTTGATCATTTCACTTGGCCATATCTTCTTTCTTCTTCATATGGTTTGTGATTTTTTTTTTTTTTGCTGGTTTCTTAGCATTTGATTATCTTTTTAAAAAAAATTAGTTTATTTGTTGTTAAATTTTTTTTAATAAATAAAACATTAACAAGTGATCATTTTGCTCTACATAAATAATCAGTTATTCACAATATAATCACTTAGTTGCATATTCATCATTTCTTAGAACATTTGCATCAATAGCATTTGATTATCTTGACAAAGCTATTTTGAAAGTTGGTTTCCCTCACTTGCCTAAGGTTTTGCATTTACTTGGGTTTGGGTTGGTGGGCTCCTTTGGCACCTGGTTTGACAGTAATTCCACCTAAGCCAGGGCCAGGACCTCACACAGAGGTACAGCCTTTACAGAAGTCAGCGGGAGGCTGGGCAGAGAAGCAGCTTACCAGGCTGCACTTACTCAGCCTCCCAGCCGCTGGCAGTCTCAGACTACCTCTCCGCACATCCCTGCCCCTCCCGGACCACTGCAGCCCACCAGGCAGGGTCCAGACCTGGTCACAGTCCAGTCCCAGCCACAGGTCTCCGTGCACACTGAAACCGCAGGCTCTGGGTCTGGGGATGGGCAGTGTGCACCTCCGTGGAGAATCCAGCTTGTAGGTGTGGTGGGGTCTGGTGGTCTCCCAACTCCGTGTGGAAAGACCTTGGGCTGCGGCCTGGGGGGTTGGAAGTCAGCAGCAGCATCTGGCCAGGAGTGCTGTGCCTCTCCCAGTCCAGCAAGACGGCCTTGGGGTGGGGCGGGGCACCTGGCGGGCAGTGCAGTGAGCACAGTGAGAGCCTGGCTCTATGCGTGTCCCCTCTCCTCCCGAGGGAAGGGCTCACAGAGTCCCACGAGTCCAGGCACCAGCAGCACCCTGCCGTAGGGGTGGGGGTGGGTGCTGGGCTAAGATGAGACTCCTGTCTCCGGTGTCCCACACAGGAGCACTTGGCTATGAGTCTGAGAGGACTGCCTCCCCCCACCCCAAGCAAAGGTGTGCCACCACAGCAGGGGCCTTAGGGGTGGTGGCAATGGGGGACACTCACCCCAGTGTCTCAATCCTGGTTTCTCTGCTTTTCTATCCAAGCCTCAGAAGACTCTGAACTCAGTTGCACTATCAACTTTACCCAGATTTCTTCCTGAAAGGTTAGAGGTCACTCTAATTAACAAACTATGTAAGACCCTTTATTAATTGGGCCTACCTCCTTTTCCCCCTTGTCTTTTTTTTCCTTGCTTCCTGATTTTATAGTCAATAAAAACAAATTGCATATGGAATCTGCATACATCGTGGCTCTGCTTCCCCAGCCCTTGCTCACGCCCACCAGCTTTGCCTGATTTATTCTCGGGAATCCTGTCAATCTCAGCTTCTGCATCATCTCCTAAAAGCCTTCTTCTTCCCTCCTCCAATGCTGTGTCCCCTTCAGTTTTCCCCAGTGCCTTGCATATACCACCATTGTTACATTTCCTGAAGTTTTTTGAAAGGAAGTTTATATGCCTGTTTCCACCAACAGAGTGAGGTATTGAGTTCCCAGTCCGGTGCTAGCTGGCATCTAGGAAAACTGCCAGCAAGTGTTTGTAGAATTAAACAATGACCTGGTGGGCACTTTGAAATCCTTAATCACGGCTGCTTGGTGTGCTCGTCTGTAAACTGCCGGAATTGCAATACACCAGCAATAGAACGGCTTTTAAAAAGGTGAATTTATTAAGCTACAAGTTTACAGTTCTAAGACCGTGAAAATGTCCAAATTAAGGCAAGGCTATAAAAATGTCCAAATTAATGCATTCAGGGAAAGATACCATGGCTCAACAAGGCCAACGACATTCAGGGTTTCTCTCTTAGCTAGAAAGGTATGCTTTCTCTCCAGGCTTCGTAACCGGCTCCCCAGGTCTCTCTCCGTTCTGTTGGCTCTTTCAGTTCTGCTGGCTCTCATGGCTCTAAAGGTTTCTCCAAAATGGTTCCCTCTACTGAGCTTGGAGACACGGTGTTCATGGCAGCAGTGTTTCCAATCCACAGTGGATGGAGGTGGCCTTAGGGTACAACAACTGAGGAACGGAAGGGATAACCGTGGTATATTCATACAATGGACTACTGAGCAGGGCCTGCAAGATGGAATGAAGTTGTGAGGCATGCACCTAGGTAAATAAAACTTAAGAGCTTTTTTTTGTTGAATGAAATGTCAGGAACAAAAAGGCAAATATTATCATGTCTCAATCATATGGACTAACTATAATATAAAAACTCAATAAACTGAAGTTGAGAACATGGGTTATCAGGTTGGGGCCTATTGTAAAGGGCCTTAGATTGTAAGTTCTTACAGTAGTCACATATATTCAGGAGTTGTAACCGTTATTTTTAAATTTTGAGATACTGAGCTGTTTGTTTATAACCTAGTTGTTCCCAGAAATTTCAGGTATTTATGTGACACCTGAGACTCAGAGTTAGAGCTCTGAAGCTATGAAAGCCAGCAGTACCCTGTACAGCAACTGATAAAACAGTTGAAAATGTGATCAGACTTCGACTAGAGATATGAATGAAGCTGATCTGGATAGGACTAAGGTAGATCAGAATACAGGGTAAAGGATGATATTGTCCGTATTTTAAAACTTCAACTTCCGTGTGAGATCAAATGGAGAAGTGTTTATTTGGTGCAAAATTTATATTTTAGGTAGTGCATTTCCTTATTTAATTTATATGGTCAGTTTAGTTGAACACCATAAGTACATGGAATCTTAAATAGGGCATGAGATTTTGTTGGTTTGTACAGGTTAGTGTAATGCCCCAATATATCCCAGAGTAATTTGGGCAGTGAATAAAGAAATATTTGCAAAGTCCCCTTGGGGGACTGGGGAGAAAGGAAGAAATATTCAACTTCTGCATTTGGAGAATGGGATAATTTGGAGATACTCTCGCAAGCAGCAGGGCCAAATAAATCAACAGGCTGAGCCCTTGATCTTGGGGCTTGCCCCTATGAAACATTCCTACAAAGGAGAAGCTAAGTCTACTTAAAATTAGGCCTAAGAGTCACCCCCAAAGTACCTCTTTTGTTGATCAGATGTGGCTTCTCTCTTTAAGCCAGTTCAACAGGTGAACTCACTGCCCTCACCCCTATGTGGGACATGACTCCCAGGGTGTAAATCTCCCTGGCAATGTGGACAGAAATCCCGGGATTAGCCAGGTCCCTGCATCAAGGGATTGGGAAAGCCTTCTTCACCAAAAGGGGGAAGAGTGAAATAAGACAAAATAAAGTTTCAGTGGCTGATAGATTTCAAACAGAGTTGAAAGGTTAACCTGGAGGTTATTCTTATGCATTATGAAAATATAAATATTCCCTTTTAGTTTATGGTGTATTGGAGTGGCTGGAGGGAAGTACCTGAAACTGTTGAGCTGTGTTCCAGTAGCCATGTTTCTTGAAGATGATTGTATAATGATACTTTTACAGTGTGACTGTGTGATTGTGAAAACTTTGTGTCTGATGCTCCTTTGATCTAGGGTGTGGATGGATAGATGAGTGAAAAGGTATGGATAAAAAAATAAATAATAGGGGGAACAAAGGGTAGAATAAATTGGGTGGATGGAAACACTAGTGGTCCATGAGAGGGAGGGGTGGGGGGCAGTCTGTATGAGTTTTTTTCTTTTTATTTCTTTTTCTGGAGTGATGCAAAGTTCTAAAAAATGATCATAAAAAACAACTATGTAATGATATTATTAGCCATTGATTGTACACCATTTATGAAAAGTATATATTAAGATTTATCAATAAAAATATTTTTTAAAAAACTGGTTCCCTCCTAAAAGGCTCCAGTAAGCAACTCCACCTTGAATGGGTGGAGACACATCTCCATGGAAACCATCTAATCAAAAGTCATCACCCACAATGAGGTAGGTTATATCTCCATGGACACAATAAAAAAGCGCCCACACAGCAATACTGAATGAGGATTAAAGAACTTGGCTTTTCTGGGGTCCACAACAGATTCAAACTGGCACACTTGGGTAGGCTGATGGTACTTCCTCCCTGCTCAATCCCTTTTGTCTCCCCAGTCTCATTTACCTACTCCATCTCTCTTGGAAATCTCTTTTTCACAGCCTACCCTCTTTAGGTAAATAATCCTTAAATGTTTTGGGTTTATTTTTCAAATTCTGACCTCTCCTGGCTTCATTCCCGCATTGCTAAAGCAATTTAGCTATGATTTTTGTGTCCCAATTATATGCAAAGGTCAGTGCAGGTATTATGGGGAGCACAAACAGGCATAAGACAAGTATCTGCGCTCTGGGAGGTATTTGTGGGCGGGGGACACATGTAAATCCCTGATCGTAACTTACAACAGAAGGAAATAGTGGCCATGACATAAATATAAACTTTTATCAGGACCTTGGCAGGGAAACGATGCCGCACTCAAAGGGTTTAACGAAAGAGAATTACATTAAGGAATGTTTCAACAAGGGATTGGTGGGAATAACGAACCCAGAAGAGCTTGATGAACAACTGGGACAAGCAATGGGCGCCCTCTGTGCAGTGCCTCTGGGCAGTGCCCTCACAGCCGGAGGGGTTGGTTAAAAGCGCACATCACATCTCAGCACTCTGCTCCACACCCACCCGCGGGTTTCCACGGTCTCCGCGCCCGCCCAGCCCTCGCCACCCTGGACCCGGCGACAGCGGGCTCTCCCCGGCAGCGCACAGCACAGCGCACAGCACGTGGCCCGTTCCCTGGGTGGCCGCCGGGCCTGGAACGTTCTGTCCCGACACCTGCGTGGCTGGCCCCGCCCTGGTCTCTTGTCGCTGCTCACGTGTCACCTTCTCAGGCTGAATCTATCTATCGCCGCACACGCGCCCCTCCTCCAGCGCCCTCCACCCCCGCGCGTCATGCGCCCACTCCGCTTCCCAACCCGCGCACTCCCCGCCGGGTCCCGCTGTAAGGCAGGCCCGCCGTGGCCCCCCGCGTGGGCCCCGCCCGCTGGAAGGCAGGCCCGCCCTGTCCCGCCCGCTGGAAGGCAGGCCCGCCGTGGGCCCCCCG
>PVIY010057600.1:0-12817 GCA_004026745.1 Myrmecophaga tridactyla
TATTTCTACCCATATTTTCCTAAACTCAAATTACTTTGGGCATCATTGGTTAGTTTCCCAAAGTCTGTTTTTCCTATGAAGTTTTAATTTTTCCCTTGAATTGTCCATATTTACTTCTTTTTTGTCCATACTGCTTCTTAGTGTGGCTTGTCATTTTTTCTGGGTATCTGGAAGTCTGATTATTTTGATGTGCTAACTCGGAAAGTTGGTTTCTTCTTATTGCCTAGAGTATTATTTTAGATTGGATGTGTGTTAAGGCATTTCTTCAATGCCTTAACTTGGTCCAGCTTATACTAACTTAACCTTTAAAGCAGTCCATGTTTTACTGTTCAGATTAGGTCAGGTCATCTACCCCTATTTCTTCCCCTGGGAAAGCAGTGCAACATTTAAGATTGACTATTCACAGGCAAATGTCTCCAGGGTAAAACTACCTTTCCTCTGTTCCTTTTGCAGGATTACTAGTTTGACTTGATGTTCATGCAAAACTTCCACCCACTATGATTTTCTCCACTACTCTCCCACCTTCAGTGCCAACTTTTCATGGCACCTTTCAGCCCTGGAGCTTCCCTACATATAGCAGTTCAGTTTTCCCTTTTTAATGTATTTTTTGCCTCTAGTAACTTCCAGATAAAGCTGT
This sequence comes from Myrmecophaga tridactyla, assembly GCA_004026745.1. Taxonomy (NCBI): domain Eukaryota; kingdom Metazoa; phylum Chordata; class Mammalia; order Pilosa; family Myrmecophagidae; genus Myrmecophaga; species Myrmecophaga tridactyla. The sequence continues at coordinate 638 of PVIY010057600.1, forward strand.
CCCACCAAGGCAGCCAGATATGGTCAGTGTTCAAAAGTGCCTTTTCTGTTTTTGCACGTTTAGCTGTTTCAGTAAGGGGTCAGTGAGCTCGTGTGTACATCACTTTTCAGCCCTTCCATCAAGGGTCACCTTTATTCACTAGGGGCATTTTGTATGTTCCTAATCACCACCTGCTATGGACCCATCTAGTCTGTGTGGCCTTAAGTCTCCCTGCCAAAGGGCTGTGTGGAAAGGGCGCTAGGTGATTTCCATAAGTGGCTCTGTGGTCTTGGACCACAGTATAAGATGTTCGGCTCGCTGTGACTCTTAAGCCTTGTGAGACCGAGTGGGAGGAAGGGGTGTTGGCTAGCAAGTCGGATTGCAGATCTGACTTTCTTTCTGGTAATTTTTCTCTTTAATTCAGAAATTGTTGAGTCTTTCTCCTGTTTCAACCATCCTCCAGCATTACAAGAAAGTGAAATTTCCCCTTTACTTAGATGTTTCTGAGGAGACACTTTCCTGGGAATTGCCTCACATCACAATCTTGATCACTATTCATAATGTATGGTTTGATGTTTGCTTCATCATATTTAAGGCCATACCTGAATCTGTGATTCTTCTACTTCCATAAACTTATCAGAGATTTGCAATTTCTGGTTCTGAGTCAATGTCCTGAAATCACAGGGTCTTGCTCAGGTGCAGAACATATAATCATTCTTTGACTCCCTCCCAACCAAACTTTTCAGAGCTCCTTTTACATCTTTACACCACAAGCTGTAGATTAAAGGGTGTTTTAGTTTGCATGCTGCTGGAATGCAATATATCAGAAAGAGATTGGCTTTTAAAAAGGGAATTTATGAAGTTTCAAGTTTAAAAGACAATGAAAATGTTCAAATTAAAGCATCCAGAGAAAGAAACCTTAACTGAAAAGAAAGGGCCAATGACATTTGGACTTTCTTAGCTGGAAGGGCACAGGGTGGCATCTGCAAGCTTTCTCTCCTCATTTCATAAAGCTTGCTCTGCAACAATTTTCTTCTGCATCTCCAAAGTTCTCTGGCTGTGGGGGCTCTGTCGGCTCTCTCCAAAATGGTTCCCTCTTAAAGGGCTCCAGAAAGCAACCCCACCTTGAATGGGTGGAGACCCATCTCCATGGAAACCTTCTAATCAAAAGTCATCACCCACAATTGTGTGGGTCCCATCTCTATTGGAAATAATCAGAAAGATTCCACCAAGAAATATTGAATGATGATTTAAAAGCGTGGCTTTTCTGGGGTACACATCATTTTCAAAGGGACACAGGAGGTTAGTATATAATATGTGGCCCAAATGAGTAGAAACTTCATCTGCTCTGTTCTCCTTTTTGCTTTGACAGAGGTATGTGATATATATGCATTTATAAAGCCAACAAATTTAAAGAAAATGTGGAATTACAAAATAAAAATGGCAAGGAGAATGAAACCAAGTTAAATTTAGTTGTTTCAAAGCAAATGGAATTAGGAAGAATTGAATACATGATGAAAAGCTAACTTTTGAAAGACAAGATGTAAGATATAACTATTTCACAAATATAAAACTGACTTATGATTAAATGTCCAAGACCTGAGAATAAAAAAAATCTCATATATATATATATAGATATAGATATATAGATATAGATATAGATATATTAAAAGCAGAGAGGAAATAGTATCAAAAATTATAATTTCATCCTATTTAAAAATTTATGGATTCAAATTTTCTTATGAATAGGATAAAGTAGACTTGTATATGATGGCATCAGTGAGGGACTTTTTCAAAATTTATGTAACAGCAAAAGGGAAAGATACAATGCAGAAAACAGAGAGAGGAAAGCAGATGGCAATATGTGTACAATATGTGTACAATTTATTCATAACTTGAATGATACAGAATTTTCTAGTTTGAAAAGCAATGGGAAAAATATAATATGTTTCTATATTTTTAATATATTTTGTTTAACTATACAAAATTTATGAACTTTAAACCATTCCCTTAAGTAAATCTGAACAGATATAAAAGAACTAAATGGCAGGCAACCAAGTTGGTGAGTAAGCCCTGCACTGCATGTTGGAAAGAATGCCATTGAGAAAAAGAATAATTAAATCCAAAATTATAGAAGCCAAACTGAGAAAAATATCATGCAATGGAGAAGGTAAACAGCCATGCCTAAGAGGACCTCTTTTGTTGCTCAGTTGTGGCACCTTTCTCTAAACCCAAATCTGCAAGTAAAATAATTACCCTTTCCCCTATGTGGGACTAGACATGCAGGGGTGAAAGTCTCCCAGGCAACATGGGATATGATTCCCAGAGATGAGACTGGCCCGCCCTGAAACCGGGGCATCCACAATAACTTCCTGACCAAAAGGGGAAAAGAATTCTACCAAAATAAGGTATCAGTGGCTGAGAGAGTTCAAATAGAGTCAAGAGGCTATTCTGGAGGTTCCTCTTATGAAAGTTTCAGATAGACATTGCTATTTACCGTGGTTTGCCAAATCCTAACCAAAACCATCCCTCCCAAGCCTAAAGAACACCTAGGGCTCTATGAGATTCTACAAAGTTTCCATGCACTATGATTACTTTCCAGAAACATACAACCTCCAGATGGGTTCCTAAGCAAGATAAGTATTGAAACCCAGAGGGGCCAGCTTCTCCACATTAAGTAGTTCCACCACCACCCCCATTCCATATTATCAACAGTCCTTTCCAACATGAAAAAGTTAGAATGGACATAGTTCAAATAACCCTAAAGAGTGGGAGAAAGATCAAAGGAGAAGGTGGAGTTAAAACAGAGAAGATAACAAATGAGTATGACTGCTGAATCATTATATTGATATTTCTTTTAGACTTCAGTTCTTGGAGGAGCTAGAAGGGAAAACTAAAACTGTGGAAATGTAAACCATTATGAAACTCTGAAATCTTTTCTATAAGTAATTGTTGTGATTTGCTTTGAAATGAGTTGTTTCTTGTGTATAAGTTATATTTCACAATAAAAATTATATGTTAAAAAACCTCCCAACAAAGAAAATCCCAGAACCAGATGGTTTCACCAGTAAATTCTACTAAACATCCCAAGAAGAATTAACACCAATCTTGCTCAATGTCTTAATAATATTGAACAGTAAGGAAGACTACCTAACTTTTTCTATGAAGCCATCATCCTAATGCTAAAGCCCAATATAGATACTACAAGAAAAGAAAATTACAGACCAACATTTCTTGTGAATATAGACACAAAGCCTCTCAACCAAGTACTTGCAAATTGAATCTAACTGCATATTAAAATAATTTTACACCATAATGATGTGGGTTTTATCCCAGGTATACAAGTGTGGTGCAACATAAGAAAATCAATTGATGTGTTCTAGTTTGCTAGCTGCCAGAATGCAATATACCAGAAACAGAATGGCTTTTAAAAAGGGAATTTATTGAGTTGCTAGTTTACAGTTCTAAGGCTGAAAACATGCCCCGATTAAAGCAAGTATATAGAAATGTCCAATCTAAGGCATCTAGGGAAAGATACCTTGGTTCAAGAAGACCAGTGAAGTTCAATGTTTCTCTCTCAGCTGGAAGGGCACATGGCAAGGATGGCCACATCTGCTGGCTTTCTTGTGGCTTCACAAAAAGGACTCTCTCCAAAATGTTTCCTCTTTTAAAAGGATTCCATTAAGCAACTCCACCTTCAATGGGTGGAGACATACCTCCATGGAAATCATCCAATTAAATGTTACCACCCACCATTGGGTGGGTCACATCTCCATGAGAACAATCAAAATGTTCCCACCATGCAATATTGAATGAGGATTAAAGGAATGGCTTTTCTGGGGTCCACCATAGACTCAAACCAGCACAGGATATAATACACTGCATTAACAAAATGAAGGGGGAAATCTATGGGATCATCTCCATTGACACAGAAAATATATTTGACCAAATCCGATATCCTTCTTGATTAAAACACTTAGAAAATTAGGAATAGAAACAAACATCCTCCAAATGATAAAGAGAGTATTTGAAAGACACAGCTAACATCATAGTCAATGGTGAAAGACTATCTTTCCCTATTTCACCTGGAACAACACAAGGTTACACACTGTCGACACTATTACTTAACATTGTGAGTCAGTGACTCAATTGGTTCATGTGGCCACAGGGATTGGAATAACCTAATTCCTTATGGCAAACCACAAGTTGGAAACCCCAATAAAGGTGAAATTCAGGAATATCTGAATGGCTAAAGTAGAGGCAGAAATTTTCTTTCTGGCTTCAGAAATCCTCTTTGACATGTTTTAGGACCTCCCACAAATTCTATAGAAAACATAATTTATAAATAAAGGAGGTGATATTAATGTGATATTTCCAAATTAAACATGGAAGATGAGGTGTGGCTTCTCCTTGCTGTTTATATAAAATGCCCAAAAGGAAAGGGATAAATTATGGACTGAACATTTAGTTACAAAACAACCAGTTAATGACAACTTGGAAAATTCTTAACAAATTCAGTAGGAGGCTCAGAGACTGAGGTCAGAAATGGCACTATCAGGTCCTGCCCTGATCTCCTGGGAGGTGAATTTCCAGAGTATGTGGCTCCTTATTAGGGTTTAATTTAAGTAACTTTTGCTAAGGTGTTAGATATGTGAGCCTTGGATCCAGTAGACCAGCCCAAAAGATGTCAGTATTAGAAGTGTTATTTGTCTAGGAAGGATACTAATTATTTTGTCTGACACTGTTCTAGTTTGTTAGCTGCCAGAATGCAATGGAAACAGAATGGCTTTTAAAAAGGGAAATTTGATAATTTGCAAGTTAACCGTTTATAGTCCCAATTAAAGCAAGTTTATAGAAATGTCCAATCTAAGGCATCCAGGGAAAGATACGTTGGTTCAAGAAAGCCGATGAAGTTCAGGGTTTCTCACTCAAGTGAGAAGGCACATGGCAAACACAGTCAGAGTTTCTCTCTCTCATCTGGAAGGGCACATGGTGAGTGTGGTATCATCTGCTAGCTTTCTCTCCTGGCTTCCTGTTTCATGAAGCTCCCCAACAGGCATTTTCTTTCTTCATCTCCAAAGTGCTGGCTGGTGGACTCTGCTTTGTGGTGCTGCAGCATTCTTTGCTCTCTCTGAATCTCTCATTTTCTCCAAAATGTTTCCTCTTTTATAGGATTCTCATAAACTGATCATGACCCACCTGAATGGGTGAAAATATGCCTCCACCTAATCCAGCTTAACAACCATTCATGATTAAATCACATCTCCAGGGAGAAGGTCTAATTACAGTTCCAAACATACAGTACTGAACAGGGATTAGAAGAAACAGCTGCCTTTACAAAATGGAATTAGGATTAAAACATGGCTTTTTAAGGGTACATACATCATTTCAAACCAGCACAGATACCTTGGATATACTTGAATGTGAAGCAAAATTGACAAAGATTCTGAAAATTGTTTTAGTAGGAACACTACCAGCAGGGACCAAAAGGGACATAATTGGAGTAAAATGAAGAGAAGCTTACTTCAAGGACTGGCTCATATTAGCAGAGGCCTGAACCAAAGCTAACTCCTTGGGCCAAGAGAGAGTAGCTTCAACCCATGACTTTGATAACTGTAGGTTTGCATCCGGGTGTTTGGAGATTATGGGTGTTTCTCTCTGATGTTAGGGGGAAGTTAAGCTGCCACCCCAATGCTTGGAGAGGTGGGGCCTATGACCCAGTGTTCTTGCTACTTCAGAAGCATTTTGCTAATAACCCAGCAGACCCAAAAGATAAAGCATCGATCCAAAGGTGACGTATAGACCTTGAACTCAAATAGAGTTTGCTTTGGTGAGTTGCAGACCTGCTCACAACCCATACCCCATACATTTTCCTTTCTAATATATCCTTTATAGAATTGGAATATCTATACTATGCCTGTCCCTCCATTGTATTTCAGAATGATATAACCTGCTTTCTAGGTTTCAGAGATCTACAGACTCAGAGAAATTTTGCACCAGAATGGCCCACACCCAAAATTGAGTTTTATGAGACTTTGTATATATAACTGTTACTGAAATGGCTTAAGGCTCTGGGCATATGGCAAGGTGTTAAATGAATTTTGCATGTGGGAGGAACATGACTTTTGGGGTCTAGAGGGCAGATTTGGTAAATTGATGATACATTTTCGTAAAAAGTCCCAGGACATATTACCCATGTATTCCTCAAGAATATTTTTGGTAGATAATTTTTAAAATGATGAATAAAGAGGGAAAATTTGCCCACTCATTATTAATATGTGAAATAAAGCCATGACCATAAAACATTTTGAAATTAGTTTGAGTATACATAGGCATATCAATATATATCCGAATCAATGTACCAGAATAATCACAAATAATTTATATACAATAAAATATTATTTTATAAAAGAGTATTAAAATCAATGAGATAAGGAAGGATTTCAAAATAAATGCTGTTTGCACAGCTGGGCATTTGTTGGAAGCCAAAATGAGGTTCATTTCCTTTCTCAACACTAATTAACATAGTTAATTGAAGTTAAAGGAAAGATTAAAAATAGCATAAGATTCCTAGAAAAAAAGGATAGATTATCCACTGAGCATAAACCAAGATGAAAGAAATAAAAAGAAAAAAGAAATAAAACTGAGACCATAGTTTTAGACTCAAGCCTATTAAATTCTGAATTGCAAAAACATTATCAAGAAAATGACCAACAAAAAATTAATATTTAGAATAAATTAGACATTACAAATCACAAGAATGTAGATATATGAAACATTATTTTAAATAAGAGTTAAAATACTTAAGAAACTCAATGACAAAAGGATATGAACCAGTGATACAGAAAGACAAAATACAAATAACTTATTGTCATGAAAACATGCTCAATTTCACTAACCATCAAATAAATTGAAATTGAAATATCTAGGGGGTATAATTTCTCCATCATTAATTTGTCAAAATGAATGACAAGACATTGCCTACTCATGGACAAGAAGATAATATTGGTAAGTTGCCAAAATAACCCAAAAGAGTTCTACAGATTCAAAGTAACAATCAACAAATTCCCAATGGTCCATTTTTGCAGAAATGCAAATGCTGATCCTGAAATTCATATTGAATCACAAGAGCCCCCCCAAAATCAATATTTTTAAAAAAGTAAAAATTAGGAGGATTGACATTTCCTGGTAACAAAACCTACCAAAAGTCACAATAATCAAAATGATGGGCAACTTCCATTAAGGTTGACATATAGAAAACCAGTAGTGATGCTTCAGAAATTAAACCACACATCTTTGTCAACTGATTTTCAACAAAGCTACCATGTACACTATTTGGGGAAAGAAAGTTCTCTTTAACAAATGGGGCTGGGATAACTCAATATCCATATGCATAAAAATGAACATGGATGTCACACCATATGAAAATTAAGTCTAAATGGATCAAGGACCTATAAATGAGAACTAAAACCACTAAACTTCTAGGAGTGAACATAGGGAGAAACCAACAAACCTTTGGATTTGGCAGGGATTTCTTACATGTGGCAACAAAAGCAAGAGCAAAACAAAAAAATAAAATAGATAAAATTGACTTCTTCAAAATTATAAACCTTTATGTGTCACAAAACATTAGCAGAAAGATTAAAATATAACATTAGGAAGAGGAGAGAATTTTTTAATTCTATATATCATAAAAGTTTACCATCCAGAATATATAAAGAACTGTCACAACTGAACAACAAAATACGGTAACTGAATTTTAAAAGGGCAAAGAACTGGAATTTGACATTTGTCCTAAGATATGCAAATCTAAATCTAAATCTAAATCTAAACACATACTTGAATGGCTTACTATACAAACACACACATATGTATAAAGAGTTGACAAGGATGCAGAGAAATGGGAAATTTTGCAGCCTCTGTAGAAATCAACTTGGCATTCTTTAGAAATTTAGATATCGGGCGGCTGCTGTGGCTCAGCAGGCAGAGCTCCGACCTGCCATGCTGGAGGTCTGGAGTTCGATCCCTGGTGCCTCCTGCCCATATGCAAATTTTAAAAAAAAATAGAAATTTAGATATCAAATTACCAGGTGCTCTGGCTATCTTACCTCTCAATATATACAAGATGGAATTGAAAGCAGGGATTCAAACTTTCAGTATTTGTATGCCAATGTTCAAAATTGAAGAAAAGGTGTAAGCAAGCCAAGCTCCTTTGGCAGAGAATGGATAAATATTGTATCATTTGTGGACAAAATGGAATAATATTCAAACATAAAATGGAGTTCTGATACATGGTTAAACATGTATAAATTATGGAGACATCAGGTTCAGTGAAAGTAGGCAGACCCCAAAAAACAGGTATTGCCTGGTCCTGTTTATAAGAAATGCCTAGTAAAAGAAAATACATGGAAACAGGTAGGAGATTACTGTTTGCCAGGGGAAGGCATGAAGCCTACAGAGGAATTGCTGCTTTATGGGTGTAGAATTTCTGTTTGAGTTGATGAGAAATGCCAGGTAAACAAGGGGGTGATGGTAGCACAATATAGTGAATATATTTATTAGCAGTGAAATGCACATATGAAATTGGTCAAAAAGGTAAATTTCAATAGATTCATGATACACTAAAAGTTTTAAAATATATAAAGCTACTTATCTTCTTTAAACTTTAAATGAAAAGATATAAAATGACATCATTTACCAGATAAATTGAGCATAATTCAAAATATAGGAAATAGTAATTAAGACAATCCCTATAAAGTTCTAGGCTCAGGCCACAGTGCATACAAAGATCTAACTATATTTCTACTAATTAATAAAACTTTTATAAATGAGAGACTACATAACAGGTCATGATTTGTGTTACAGGCATTGCATTCCTATCTGGATTGACAAAGCATTGCCAAGCCATAAGACACTACACAGTGAGGTGTGGATGATTTTATATCAAATGGACAGAATTTCCCATTTTGTTGATGAATTGCAATTCATTGATTGAATATTTGGATTACAATTCATTGATTAATAACAAATTCCTGAGGATAAGAACAAGGACTTTGTCATTATCTCATATCATGAATTTGGACGTAAAAGGGAACTAATTCAGTTGAATCACTTAGTCTTCAAGTTTGGGGTGACATTTGTCAGTAGATATGGTAAGATCTTAAAAGATTCAAACTATGGAAGACAGAAATGTTTATAAAAGAGGATGGATTTTTAAGTTCATACTTGACCAGATATGCTGTCCAGTTGTTTGGTTAAGCAAGCACTGGCCCAATTATTCCTGAGAAGGTATTTCATGGACCAAAATCACCAGTAGGTTGATTGCATCTATGGCTGATTACATCTACAATCAATCAATGAGATTGCTTTTAAAATTGAGATGATTTGAAAATTGAGATGTTGGTTTGTCCAGAGTGATGCCCCTATGAATCCCAGAGTGATTCAACCAGTGAGTGGAAAAGTATTTTCAAAGCCCCCTTCAGGGAATGGTGAGAACAGGGAGAAATTGAACTTCCCCAAGTTGAAGTCTTGATATTGTCACAAGCAGTGTGGACAACTAAAGCTATAGGCTGAGCTCCCAATCTTAAGGTTTGTTCATATGAAACTTAACCCCACAAAGGATAGGTCAAGTCTACTTAAAATCTAGGCCTAAGAGTCACCCCCAAGAGAGCCTCTTTTGTTGCTCAGATGCGGCCACTCTCTCCAGCCAACATGACGAGCAGTCTCACCACCCTTGCCCTCTCTGCATGGGACATGACTCCCAGGGGTGTGGACCTTCCTGGCAACGTGGGACAGAGATCCTGGAATGAGCTGAGACTCAGCATCAAGGAATTGAGAAAAAACGTAGAATGAGCTGAGAATTAACATCAAGGGATTGAGAGAACCTTCTTGACCAAAAGGGGGAAGAGTGAAATGAGACAAAGTGCCAATGGCTGAGAGATTCCAAACAGAGTTGAGAGGCTATCCTGGAGGTTATTCTTATGCATTAAGTAGATATCACCTTGTTGTTCAAGATGTAGTGGAGAGGCTGGTGGGAACTGCCTGAAAATGTAGAGCTGTGTTCCAGTAGTGATGTTTCTTGATGATGATTGAACAATGATATAGCTTTCACAATGTGACTGTGTGATTGTGAAAGCCTTGTGTCTGATGCTCCTTTTATCTACCATATCAACAGATGAGTAGAACATATGAAATAACAATAAATAATAGGGGGAACAAATGTTAAAATAAATTTAGTTTGAAATGCTAGTGATAAATGAAAGTGAGGGGTAAGGGGTATGCTATGTGTAATCTTTTGTTTTTTTCTGTAATCATTTTATTTCTTTTTCTGTTGTCTTTTTATTTCTTTTTCTAAATCGATGCAAATGTTCTAAGAACTGATGAAAACACAATTATATGATGATATTGAGAATTGCTGATTGTATATGTAGAATGGAATGATATGTTAATATTTTTGTTTGTTTGTTGTTAATTTTTTAAATTAATAAATAAAGAAAATTAAAAAAAAGAAAATTGAGATGTCTCATGAAATCCATTGAAGGCTTTAAAAGAAGTAATGATTTCAGCAGGAGGCAAAAGAAGTAGCCTTCTCTACTTCAGCCAGCCAACCTCTCCAGGGGAATTTATTTAAACCTTCAATGGGTTTCCCAGCTCATGGCCTTCCCTACAGAGTTTGGTCTTGCCCATCCCCATAGTTGCATGAGAAAATTCTTGTAAAAATCTCTTTGCAGATATCTCCTGTCAGTTCTGTTTCCCTGGAGTACTCTATGACAAGAAATAATAAAACCTGAATGCACCTGACTCATAAACTTATCTCCTAGGAACAGAAATTCAACTAGAGAAGAATCTCCTTTCTGTCCAGACCAGTGTACCCTAGGGAGATGGTGGTTCATAGGTTGAAGTAATGAGAAGAAAATGTGCTAATTATTAAATACAGGAAACTGGTAAATATCTCCTCTGCTGATATACGCCATCCTTACAATCTTAGGCTGAACCAGACATGGTTGTTTCCTTCCTGGATAGGGAACTGATGCCTGACTCCTTCCTGCTTTCTTCTCTGAAGGTAGAGCTTTGCTCTACTCATCAAGTTCTTAGGGAAGGAGTCAGATTTACGCACTGAACCTTTCTCTTAGAGATGCCATCCAGGTAAGTGGGAGAGCCCCGTAGATGTCGCAGGAAAGGGTCAGAGAGAGTGGATGCTGAAAGCATTTGCCTGGCATCATCTGAGAGCCAATCCAGCCTAGAACAGAACCCAAAGATCGCCTCACTTTTGTTTTCCCATTTGCTTAAATAATGAATGAATGATATATTATGATGTTAGAAAGGAAGTATTTATTAAACTCAGGAATTTATAGTTCCTTGTTGATAAAATAAGTGATGGGAATGAAAGACCAATTAAAACAAGGAATTCCAAGGAAAACGAGGTTCAAGGACAATTGTTGAAGCCATGGTAATAGCAGTGGAGTTATGTGCAGGGAAAGCAATGGTGTTATTCTTTGATTTTATGATGAGTGCATAATCCAAAGTGTATAAGCAATGGTTTTTAGTTTAACCATGGAGTTGGGCATGCTTCTCCAGAGTGAATTTTAGAGCTTTTCATTACCCCAAAAAGAAACCCCATGCATGTTATATGTGAACTTTCAATCCTTCTATCCTTCCCCATCTCTAAATAACCACTCATCTATTTTTGTCTCTATAGATTTATTTATATTTATAGTTTATATAAGTGAAATCATACAATATATAGTACTCCATACTTTGTGTCTGGTTTCTTTACATTTAAATAGTGGTGTTTTTTTTTCACTTTGCTTAGTGTTTTTAAAATTATTTTTTTAATTACAGAAGCTGTGGGTTTTCAGGAAAGTCATGTGAAAATTCAGTCCATAGTTTATTTACTCTATTCTATATTTCTTATTCAAAATCTAATCTTGTGGCTCAGTGGCAGAATTCTCACCTACCATGATGGAGACAAGAGGGGCCATGCTAAGTTTTTACACATATTAAGTCTGTCAAACTTCATAGGAGGATGAGTGCCATTATGCTTACTATGTGGCAGAAAGTGTTAAGATTTAGAGTTGTTTGCTTCCTATCAAAAGTTTAACATATAATATGTGGTTCACCAGAGATTACAAGCCATTTATAGAAGGTGGGTCCTTTGTCTGAATGCTTAGTCTGAACATCCCTTAAAACGTCTGCTACCAA
>PVIY010057601.1:0-12814 GCA_004026745.1 Myrmecophaga tridactyla
TAAAATAAATTTAGTTTGAAATGCTAGTGGTAAATGAAAGCGAGGGGTAAGGGGTATGGTATATATAATCTTTTTTTTCTCTATTATCGTTTTATTTCTTTTTCTGTTGTCTTTTTATTTCTTTTTCTAAATCGATGCAAATGTTCTAAGAAATGATGAATATGCAACTATGTGATGATATTAAGAATTACTGATTGTATATGTAGAGTGGAATGATATCTTAATGTTTTGTTTAACTTTTTTAATTAATGAAAAAAGTTTAAAAAAAAGAATAAATCTCCTTCATCACTAACTCCTCACCCCATTTCCCTTCAGCAGAGATAACTTCCATTATTATCTTTTAGTGTGTTTTCAAAAATGTGTTATGTAAATTCATGCTTATGAATACATTAGATTGAATTCAAATGCAATGAACAAAAGTTGTAATAATTTGTAGGATTATGTTTTTATAATGTTCTTTAAACATTAGTTTTTATAGGACTTCAATGGCTCTTGCCAGGTCAATTATTATCTCCCCATTTCTCAACTTGTAGGCAAAAGAATTCAACATAGTTCAACAAAGCTAGGGGAAGAAAAGTGGTTTACTAAAAAGGGGACACATAGGGGAACTTTTAAGGGGAAGAAAATGTTCCGCATGGTACAAGGCAATAGAGACTTGACTTGAAGCATTTGTCAAGAATCCATAGAACTGTATCCAACCAAGAGTGTATTTTAATATAGATAAACAAATTTAAAAATCAACCAGGTTGTCAGGAGATGGAATGCATAGTATGTCAAATGAATCTCATTGCATTCTAAATCTATGACATAACCACACTGGGATGTGTGGGGAATTAGCTGACATAAGTAATTTTGAAAAATGCTGTTTTTACTAGATACTGTGATATTGTAGAAAAAAGATACTATACATATATCTTGCATACTAGTTGGTAAATTTGTTTCTCATAGGGTTATGAGTTAACAATTGTAAACTGCTGTACATGTATATGGTAGTTAAACAAATAAACAGTTCTTGGATGGTGAGGACCAGGTTTCTCACTATAGGAGGGGAAAGTTTCAGAGAAGCATGAAATGCAGACTGGAGTGAACCCTGAAGTACTGGAGTAAAGTTATTAGAAACTTCAGAATGAATTCAGGTTTATTTAATTTATATGCAGTGTTCTCTTCAATTGCCTACTAGAGAATTTTCCACAACATTGTGTTTTCCCCCTGTTTAGAGCTTGTGAGCCTCTTTTTTCCCCAGATTCTAATTTGGAAGCTCAGGAGAGCTTGAAAGAAAATTTCACAGCATCCCCAATTAGACAGTAACATTGGTGTTCACTTATTTCCCATTTCTTCTTGTGAAGTCTGTGAGAACTTTGGTGTTATGTCACTATGAAAAAAGTAATCATGGTGAATAGTTTGTAGACACTTCTTCAAATTTAGGAACGAATTATAACAACAGACTATGGCAAGTTATGACAATGGAATTCCTTGGATCCCCAAGACGGCTGTTATTAAAATAAGTTTATTAGGATAATATATGAAAATTAATTTTAGATCAGATATGGCAATGTTCATAATACAATATTTTATATAGTGAGATTATGAAAGAAAAATCATACATCTTAATATTTTTAAAAGGATAAACAATTTCCCAAGCAATGTGAGTCAACCAGATCTCATATTTGTCAAAGGCAAAATTTCATTTTTGGTCTTCAATTTTTCAATTGATAATGTCATGCATTCCCTGGACCTTGGATTTCTCTTGAGAATTACAGTAATAAACTTGTGTATCATTAGGGGTACATATACATCTGATTTTATAAGGAATGGTAGAACTTCAGGAATGGAACGGGTGCATTACTGGTGAGAGAGGCTTCCATTGGGCAAGAACTACTTGAAAGCTTATTAGAAGGTGAAAATCAGAGAATTTCTGGACAGAATGGGGTAGGACAGTAGATTACATTTAGCCCTACAGTTTCCAAACGGTTTTTTGAATAAGAATAGGATTTTGTAGATTCTGTGAATTCTACTTGTTACTGAGTGACCTGTCAGGAAGATGTCTGGAAAAGTGGAGGGCAAATTATAAAATCTTAAAAGGGAGATCTGGGAATGAGATTTCCATAAAGATTGCCATCTGGTGATCTAATAGACCACATGCATATGCAAGGCTCTGTGCACATCCCAGAATAACCTGAGAAAGCACTGATATCTCATCTTTACTGACTTGAGGTCCTGTTCAAGAAGTAAGTAAAGAAAGACAGAGTTGTAACCTGTCTGAACATTGAGGGCATGCACACTGCAACCCCAACTGCCACAGACACTCACCAAAAGATAGAGGCATTGGGTGGGCCACGGTGGCTCAGGAGGTAGAATTCTTGCCTCCCATGCCAGAGACCCGGGTTTGATTCCTGGGGCCTGCTCAAGCAAAAAAATAAAAATAAAAATAATAGAAGCATTACTCAAGGACCTTAAGAAAATTCTGTCCAATCATCAGTTAACTGAGCAGAGAACTCTAGGGTCTATATGATAGAGGAAAAATAAAATTAGTTCAGAAAGTAAATAAAGCAACAACAAAGCAAAAACTACCTGGTGAATGTGGGTGTGTGGTGGGGAGAAGGGGATTCTGATTTCAGAATTGTAACATTACATCAAACAAAAAGTCAAAAGGGAAACAAAAAAACAGGAAACTGCAGCCTCGCACAAAGAATAATAGTAGTCAATAGAAACTGTCATGAAGAGATCTTAGATGTTGGATGTACAAGACAAAGTCTTTAAGTATCCTCTTATTAATATACTAAAAAAACCTGAAAGAAACCATTTATAAAGAATTTAAAAATATGAAAACACATCTTACCAAATAAAGAAAATTACTAAAGCAATAAAGCAATAACGGGTCAAACAGGAATTCAGGATTTAAAAGTATAGTATAAGCATAGTATCTGAATTGAAAATTTTACTGGATGGACTCAATAGCAGATTTGAGGTGCTAGGATAAAGAATCAGTGAACTTGAAAAATAGGTAAATAGAATTTATCCCACCTAAATAATAGAGAATGCAGAAAGGTTGAAAAAAGCCTCACAGACCTCAGGAAGCAATAAAGTTAAATGGGAGGACCAAGTAAAGACAAGGGCAAAATATAGTTGAAAAATCAATGGCCAAAATGTCTCCAATATGATAAACAGTTCAAAGAGGCTCAACCAAACCCAAGTTGGATAAAAACAGAGATATTTTCACCTATGCACATTATTGTCAACAGTTGACAGCCAAAGACAGAGAAGTTCTTGAAATCAGCAAGAGAAAATAGCTGAGCCTCTATAGGATTACCACAATAAGATCAAGAGTTGACTTCTGAAACAACCAGAAGGCCATGAGATGAAATGTTCAAAGGACTGATGGTAAAATAAAAGTCAACCTAAAACACTATATCCGGCAAATTAGCTTTCAAAAATAAAGGTAACTTAAAAACTTGCCCAGGTAAACAATATTGAAATAATTCATTGCTAGCAGATGTGCTTTAGAAGGAGTACTAACAGAATCTCATCAAAGGAGAGTAAATTACTCCATATGGTAACTTCAATCACAGAAAGAAATGAGACTCACTGGAAGTGGTAGCTAGTTTAGATGTCAATGCATGTAAAAGACTGTAACATATACATACGTGTGCGAGAGTGCATTTATACTTTTATTCTTTTCATTTAAGTGACATAAAATTGTATGTCTATACAATTTATGACAACACTGTGTTATGGATTTGTAGCATATATAGAAGTTATATTGTACATACCATAACAGTACAAATTAATAAGAAGAAGGGAATGGAGCTATTTTGGGGTGAAGTTGATATCATTTACTGGTGTTATGTTTTATTAGCTGAAAGTAGATTGGGTTAAAGTAACTGAACATTGAAATCCCTAGGAAAAAGTTATCTTTATTTCTATTTATATCTCAATACTTATAGAAGGATGATGTTATAAAAATAAGTACACCAAAAAATCAATTAGCAAAGCACTGTTTACTTTAAATTCTTTAAACATTTATGATAATTCATCACAGACTTCTGCAGAACAACATTTTAATAATTTGAAAAAGAAAAGTGATATAATTCAAACAGAACTGCAGCTGCAGCTGATCTATTAGAAAAATGTTAAGGATGATCTATGGAAACCAGGCATAATAAAGGTGTGGGTAGGGGATTTGCTCTTATCATTACAGGTGATGAAACCTCGATTTAGAATCCCTCAAAGAAAATAAACCCAGACATGTCAACCTGGATGAAGATAACTAAATGGGTAATGTATATTATAGGACATATAACTTTAACTGCTAAAGGACAGGGACATAATTATACTTATTGGATTTACATTCCTAACCCACCTTTGTTACTAGCCATAACATGGGCCAATCCAACTTTACCAAAATATCTGAATACAAGTTTAGGATTCCCAGGTCCAGTAAACTCAAGACTTCCAAGACTACTTAAAAAAGAAACAAAACGGTATCAAATTTAACCCTTCCATTAAAAAAAAACCTGTATGCATAACTCTATGGAATCAAATAATACTTGACTGTTAGATGAGAAAAAAGTTAGAATGGGTGGCAGTTATATCATATGGATCTAATAGTTATCATAATTAATGATTCCTATAAAATTATAAGAGATGCGGCCCCTGCAGGGTCGAAGATAACTAAAACTATATGGGCAGGCAAGCTAAATCAAAGTTTAATACATAAAGGACAATTTGTGTCAAATCCATGGGATGATAAATATAACATTAATCAGAGAAATTTATGAAAAATTTTCCTAGGACTGGGATCAGTTTTTATAGCAAATTCTAGTAACTATAACTTCCTTTTAAATAGTAGCCATAAACTTTATATGCATATATGTACTAGAGATCCATATGTATTTGTTAATAGTCATATGCATATAAGAAATCAAACTTTTAATTGTGAGAATTGTTTTCTATTCACTTGTTTCCAAGCACTTATATTGCAGGAAAATGAAACTATTTTAGCAGCAAAGAAGAGGTACGCTGTCAGTGAAGATATCAAGATCTTGGCAATCCTCTCCAGAAACACAGATCCTGATCCATTCGGCAAAAGAATATCTAAAAAAGAACTAAGAAACTAATTGGACTCATTATTGCAGCTGTCATTGGAATCATTGGAATTATCACAATGGCTGCAGTTGCTGGAACTGTGTTGCATCAAACTATACAAACACAATATTATATTAGAGAGTGGCATAACAATGCCAATGAACTGTGGCATAGTCTATCTCACATTGATGAGCAAATTAATAATAGAGACAGCATTGGTTCATATTGAAAATCAAATGTATAATTTAAATTTCTTACAAAGTTTAAAATGTGACTAAAATAAGAGCAATTTTTTGTATTACCCAGAAGCTAAAAAATCTTAATTCCATTTACTGGTGTAAATCACATCATTTTTTAACTACTATAGGCTTAGGTTTGGGGCTATTTATACTCTTTCTCTTCCTCCTCAGCTGTGTCAAACAACAAATGTTCAAAGTAGCAAGCTGCGTCACAATGCAGAGCCGTGCTAACACTATGATTCTGGCGAAAGCCCTTGGCCCCCTCCCGAATCAAAGTCAGAGAGCTTTACTGGTAGCCAATGATGGGTAAGACCCTTACTTCAGAGCCTAAGGGCAACCCAAGACAGGCACAGTCACCCTGGCTTATAAAATGAAAAAGGGGGAAATGTAGGAGTCAAGGGTTAATAGAAAACCTGCAGAATTTATTGGGAGTGATTGGCTTCAGAGTGGCCTTGGCAGTAAACTGTGGAGACTGTTATCTGCTTACTTGGAGGACAATTTGAGAGGAACAGAATGTTTGCTTTTTCTTAAGCCCCAAGGTTTTTTTAGCTATCTCTTGTATGTAGGGAGTAATATACTGAAAAGCAGCCTTGGTCAGCAAAAGAGCTGGGAGAAAGGATATAAAATAAAGCAGCTGAAGCTCTTCGGGGCTGCAGTCATCTTGTCTGTCTTCTGTGTGTCTGTGTGACTTATTCTGCAGGAAGTGTCCACGTCTGTGTGTCTCATTTCGCAGGGGTTGCTAAAAGACTGCAACACTTATGTTTATATTGGTATCTATCTTTATATATGTATATCTATGTGTGTATATGTGTGTGTATATATATACCACAATACAGAATTAAGTTCATATGCTTTTTAACATGTAAGAAGACAGTAAAGCTGAAACAGTGAAACAAAATAAGATGAGCTATTTAGAAAACAATTAGCAAGATTACAGGCATAAATTCTACCATATTGATATTCATATTACAAATAAATGCACCAAACACTACAATCAGAAGGCACAGATTTTCAGAAATAATTTGAAAGGTAAGATCCAATTATTAACTGTCTACAAGAGACACAATTTAGATTCACAAACAGAAGTTAACACAAAAGGATGGACAAAGCAGTCCATGAAAATAAAACCATACGAGAACTATATTAAAGTCAAACAAAATCAATTTTAACACAAGCAATGCTGCTAGAAACTAAGAGGGACATTTAATAATGATGGTAAAACACATCACTATAATAATTATAAATTTATGCACAATGACAAATGAATTCATAATTCCATGAAATAAAAATAAAAAGCCAATAAAATGAAATATGTAATTTAAGACTTATAATGGGAGTATTAATATATAATTCTTAAGAATTGATAAAAAAGCTAAGAGAAATTAACAAGGGTATGGAATAATTGAACAGTGTTATCAACTAGCTTGACCTAAATGAAATCATCTATAGATCACTCTGCCCAACAATTGTTTCAGAAATGATTGGTTAGGAAAATGTTCTCAACTTTGGCACTATGACCATTTTACAGTGGATAATTCTTCCTGTGAGGAGATCATGTGCATTTTAGGATATTTAAATAGAATCCCTGACTTCAACTTTTAAGGCAGCATTAGCATCCTCCCCCGACATCTTCTTACTCCCACCCCTTCCATTCTGTCATCAGAACAATCAAAAATGTTTCCAGACATTTCTTAATGCTTCCTGGGGGAAGGAAGAATTGCCTTAGTTAAAACCACTGGCTTATAGTCATTTCTTGACTTTTAATTTGGAATATATTTTTACAGAACTCTTAGAATCCTGAGCTTTGTACTCAAAGCACCTGCACTTTTAATCCATTCTTGGCCAGTACCTAGTTGGGTGTCTGTCAGATGAGATAAATTATTTTTATATAGTCTTCACTTGAGAAATGGCAAATGATATAATTATAATATTATCTTCTAAACATAAATATAATTTTAAGATGAACTAATTATAAAGAATACAGAAAATAATTACATTTTCCATAGTTCTTTATCAATCACCACAAAGACCAAGGCTAGTTTTAATAATAGTTTAAAGAGAAATCATGAATAAAAGTCCACTTTTGTTTAAGTCATTTTCTTAATTTCATGGACACAGAATATTGTTTCCATTGATGGTTTTCCTCAGAGCCTCTTTCATTTCCTTGTTCTGGAGGCTATAGGTCAAGGGGCTCACCATGTGGGTGATCCTGTATAGAAGATGGAGGTTATCTTGTCTATGTTGAGGGAATGGTTTGGGCTTGGTTCTAAGTGCATGAAGATCAAGGTGCCATAGAAAACGGTACCAGACAGCGTGTGGGATCTATGTGTGGAGAAGTCTCTGTGCCTCCCCTCAGCTGATCACATCCTCCAAGTGGCAGATAAAATGAATGTGTAGGAAACAAACACAATCAGATCTGAAGAAATGACTGGTATACCAGGACAGACCAAAACTCACAGCTGTTTGGAGTGAATGTCAGAGCAAGTCAGCTTGAGGAGAGGCATGCCATCATATGAGAAATGATTGGTGTGATTGGAGTGGCAATGAAATGTAGAACATGAGGATGGTTTGGAACAGTGCCATAAGGAAGCTATAGCAATAAGGGGCCACTACAGCTGAATGCAGATTCCCGGGGGCATTGTGATCATATACAGGAGGGGGTTACAAATGGTCACATATTGATCAGAGGCCATGAAGGGAGAATGAAGCACTCTGAGAAATGAAAGTGAACCAGAACCCTGGGTAACACAGGCTTTGAAGGAGATAGTATTTTATTTACTTAAGAAATTTCCAAGCATTTTGGGCATGATGACAGAAGCATAACAGAAATCAACAGAAGCTGGATTGCTAAGAAATTAGTATATTGTGGTATTAAGTCTTGTATCTGTCTTAATGAGTAGAATCAAACCCAGGTTGTCCACTATTATGCAAAGATAGATGAAAAAGAAAACTAAAAAGTGGGGCATCTTCAGCTCCTGATGACCTGTGAAGCTCACAAGAATAAACCCTGTCACCTGCGTGCAATTTTTCTGAGCCATATGTCTTTCCAGGATATCAGGATGAGGAAGAGGAAGAGTATTAAGCCCAGACTGCCTTTTCTGTAAATGGTGCTTTACATTTTAATATCTTATAAAGAGGTTTTGTTGCTAATTTAGGGATTGCTAGCAAACTTTTAGCTGGGAGTGGGAAAGAATGCAGGAAAAGATATTTGTGAGAAAGGAGTATTCTATCCCCCAAGATCCATTATATAGAAGTTCTGAAATAGTCCACATTGCTGTAATTTCCATTCAGAATGTTTGTACATTAAATTATTTGAAGCCACTACCAGATTTGTTAAAAATGTTTAATCTGTTGTTTTGATTAAAGAAATAATATTAATAATAGAGAGGAAAACAAATTTGCACTGGCTTTGCTCTGGCAGATCCACCATTCTTTGTGTGGATGTAAACTCCACATTGCCATAATGCTGACAGAAATACAGTTATGTATATTCTGATATTTTTCAATCATTTCTCACAGAGAGGTCACTATAGGTGTTGATAAAATTCATAATTAAGTTAATAACATAAATACAAAATATGGGAGTAAGTCTTTATGGAAAGAAGAATTAGAAATGCACTGTAGGTATTTATCACATTTTTCTCACTAAACCCTTTTGTCACAATAATATCATTATTCCCATTTTACATATGAGGAAGAATAACCTAAAGGAGAAATAGCTGAAATAAAGTCAGAAAATTCTTGTGCACTGCAGCAGGGTTTCATATTATCTGTTTCTCACTCACAAGTCCAAACTCCTCATCATTATATTTCCAATATTTTTTTTATTCTGTTGTTTGACACCTAATTTTTTTCAGGCTTTGCCTGATATAATGCTACACAAATACTTTCATCTCTAATAAATGAATTTATAATATCCAAGTGAAGGAATTCTCACATAATTTTAAAATATATTGCAAATTAGATAAAATTACTGTCTGTTTTCCAAGAGTTTAGCATCCATTTATACATTCTTTCAACTTCAACTTTTATTAAAGAAACACAAGTTCAAATTATATTTGGTATATTACTGCTTTTGTTAATTTGGAGGTCTATGTTTATTCATATGTTTCCACTCATTTTAGTAATTGAATTATTGAATATCCAAATAAAACTAGGTTTCTAGAGATTAATATCCCTAAATGTCAAACATCAAGTATCATATTTCTTTCTTTTTCTTCCTTTCATCTCCTTCTCTTTCCCTCTCTCTCCTTCTCTCCTATAAAATTGAAATCAAAGTTTTCTTTTAAAAAAGTCATATACTTGCTTTATATATTCAGAAATTATGCTGAGGATAGATATTATATAAGTAGAATATGTGTATATTTCATGACATCTATTTTCTTTAGAATTTAGTAATAGCTTTTGAATACTTACAATGCTTGCTCAATTTATATAAAAAACTTAATATTATGGATGTTTTGTTTGTCTGAATTGTTTCAATCAATGTGTCTATTGAGCAAGTACCATGCAGCAACTTTCAAAGAATACTAATTCGCCTTAATTTTTTCCCAAATGAATTGTTGTTTTCTCATTTGAAATACTAATACAGATAGGAATATAACATCTTTACTAGTGATGCTGTTAGGATAGCAATGTGGAAATGGAGGGAAATCAGTACCTAGAAGCCCTTCCATCCCAAATCTTTAATTTTCAGGTCAAAAAATTGAACATCAATTTTAAGAAAAAATAAGAATGATGAAAAAAAAATAGGAAAAATGATGTTTTTGTTAAGGGGATATTCTCTAGATTCAAAGATTTTTAAGCCACAAACAATGAAAAGAAATGCTTATCACAAGAAAATATAGAGCTAATAAATATACCCAGAATAATATTTATCTGGCACACACTCATCTTGTGAATTCCATTATTATATTTATAATCTGATATATTTTATTAAATCTAAAGAATGTTCAAGATCCTCTATATTAAATTAATATTCTGCTAGTAGTTACAGACACCTATTCAATAACTCCACCCTAGACCACCATTCAGCACTGTCTTCATGAATACAAGAACATAAGCTACTTATGTATAAACAGCTCCCAACAACATCTCCCAGTCTGACCTGTACCTATGATTCAACATTTTATGTTTAAAATATCTCTTGATTATATTTAACTTCTACTTCCATGGAAAGCTATTCACTTGTTCTTTCACTCTTGATCACTTATTGACTTCAAGACACAGCTTTCAGGTTGAAGATAAAGCAGTCAAAGAAGAGACAGTAGACTAGACTGGAAAGAAAAAGTTCCTTATCCAACTTTTTTCCATTTTTCTGGTCTATTTTCCACTCTATTGTTTTTTCTTCTTCTGAAATCATATTTTTGTGGATACCAATAATTTGTATTCATATTGAAAGTAGAGCAGATATTATATTTAAAAGCATTCATGACTATTCCTAATCTAGCCCTTGAATATTTTCTATAATCCTAATTCCTGTCAATTTGTCCTGACCTCCAAAGGGTATCCATTGTCCAATTTATATGATTCATATCTATTCACCCATTGCAACATGAACTACTATATGACATGGCAACCCCACTACTAGGTATATGCCAAAAAAATTCAAAACAGGGATTCAAAGAATATCTTCACATTGAATTTCATAGTAGCATTACTTACAATTGCCAAAAGATGGAAGCAACCAAAGTGTCTATCAACAGATGAATGGATAAACAAAGTATGCACATTATACATACAATTGAATATTATTCAGCTGTATAAGGTCGTGAAGTTCTGATATGTGCAACTACATGGATGCAGTGAAAGTTACCATGTTGGGTGAGATAAGCTAGACACAAAATGTTAAAATTGTATCATCTCACTGATTGGAGTTAATTAGAATAAGGAACTCATAGAGTTAGAGTCTAGAATATAGGTTTCTAGGGGATGGGGTAGGGATAGGGAACCTCAGGCCTATAATGTAACAGGGTTCCTATTTGGACTGATGGTAATAGTCTATTAATGGATGGTGATGATGTTGGCACAAAATTGTGAATGCAATTAAGCACTTATATGCGTGTCTGAATGTGATTAAAAAGGAAGATGTGTGATTTTATATATTGTAACAGAATAAAATTTTTTCAGAGTCTGTGGCAATACACTATAATAACAGTGAGCCCTAACTTAAAACATGGACTATAGTTAATATTGTAATTATAAAAACATGCTATCATCAATCATAACATATGTTCCACACTAATGTAAATTATTAATAATAGGGTGTGATGGTTAGGTTCTGGTGTCAACTTGGCCAGATAACTATGCCCAGTTCTTTGGTCAGGCAAACACTAGCCTGACCATTGCTGCAAGAGTATTTCATGGCCCGTTGACAAACTGAAAGCCTGTTGTATTAAATCATCAGTCAGTTGACTGCATCTGTGGCTGATTACATCTGCCATCAATTAATGCATCTCTCACAATGAGATAATTCAATCAGTTGAAGCCTTTTAGGGAAGGAGAGATTCACTGCTTCTTTAGCCAGCAAGCCACTCCTGTGGAGTTCATCCAGACCCTTCATCAGAGATGCTAGCTTTATAGCCTGCCTTATGGATTTTGAGCTCTTCCATTCTCACAGTTGCATGAGGCATCTTTAGAAATCTCATATTTCTAGATCTCTTCTGTTGTTTCTGTGTCTCTAGAGAATCCTAACTAACACAGAGTTGTATATGAAAACCTGTATTTTCTGCATGATTGTTTTTTAAACCCACTATTTCTCTAATACAGAAAAGAAAATTGTCACAATAAACTTGGAGCTCTGGAAAAGAGTCAGAGCTTTATGACTACCAATTAAATGATCATTCAAGAAAATGTTGATCTCAATAAAGTAGGATAATTTTATGGCAATTTAACTTTGCTTATCTCCACTGACTTTCCAAGTGCAGCGGTGATTTTTTAAAGGCAGCTTGTGTTCTTAACTTTGCTAAGTATTTTTGGAGGATGCAGAACAGACCTTATTATCAAGGAATTGCTGTTGTCTGTTTGGTCATGTGAGGATTAAGTACAGTTACAAAGCACCTAACTTAGTTTTGTTTAACTTGGAACTCTCTCAAAGTGGAAAAGTAGCTAAGCAGAGGGTGTTTTGGGAAAATACAGAAAGACAGTCTTGCCACCAGAGGCAAAGTATCAGAGTTGAAGCTAAAAATAGACATATTGAATGCCTGGGAGAAAAAGTCAGTTGTTTTTTGGAATAAAGTTTTTGAAAAGCTATTACATATAAGAGAAAATCTGAGAAGGCACATACATGCTAATAACATACTTGAGAGTGCCCTAAAGAATTGGAATCCTTGTATATTTTGTATCACTGCAAAATGATGTATCATAATGGAAGGCAATTTGGCCATCCCTCAAAAGGTTAAACAGAATTAACATGTGACCCACCAAACCTCTACATGGTACATACACAAAATAATTGAACAAGTATTTACAACTCAAACAAATACTTATAT
>PVIY010057602.1:0-12813 GCA_004026745.1 Myrmecophaga tridactyla
TCATGGATTGGAAGACTAAATATAGTTAAGATGTCAGTTCTACCTAAATTGATTTACAGATTCAATGCAATACCAATCAAAATCCCAACAACTTACTTTTCAGAAATAGAAAAACCAATAAGCAAATTTATCTGGAAGGGCAGGGTGCCCCGAATTGCTAAAAGTATCTTGAGGAAAAAAAACGAAGCTGGAGGTCTCACACTGCCTGACTTTAAGGCATATTATGAAGTTACAGTGGTCAAAACAGCATGGTACTGGCATAAAGATAGATATATTGACCAAAGGAATCGAATAGAGTGTTTAGATATAGACCCTCTCATCTATGGACATTTGATCTTTGATAAGGCAGTCAAGCCAACTCACCTGGGACAGAACAGTTTCTTCAATAAATGGTGCCTAGAGAACTGGATATCCATATGCAAAAGAATGAAAGAGTACCCTGTATCTCACACCCTATAAAAAAGTTAACTCAAAATGGATCAAAGATCTAAACATCAGGTCTAAGACCATAAAACAGTTAGAGGAAAATGTAGGGAAATATCTTATCATTGGAGTCGGTTTTATAGACCTTACACCCAAAGCAAGAGCACTGAAGAAAGAAATAACAAAAAGACAACCATGTTGATGGTTTATTTGGTTTCTTATTTTTTTAATTAATAAATAAATTTTTAAAAAATTAAAAAAATAATAGAGGGGATAAGAGGTAAAATAAATTGGGTAGATGGAAATACTAGTGGTCGATGAGGGGGGGTAAGGGGATGGAGTGTACGAGTTTTTTCTTTTAATTTTTTTCATGAGTGATGCAAATGTTCTAAAAAATGATCATGGTGATGAATACACAACTATATCATGATACTGTGAGCCATTGATTTTACTTCATGTCTGGAATGTAAGTGTTTGAAGGAATTCGCCCCAGAAGGAATTCCAAAGATTAGCACTACAATATCAGACTTGAAGGAGTGGGGATTGGTCCCCATTTTATTCCCTTTCAATTCTCTTATCTACTTTTCTCAAAACCTAATGAATCATGATGGACAATGGTGAACCACCATAAATTCAGCCCATAGGTTCTCCCAGTCATGGCTGGTGGACAGGATATAGTTATCTTTATTGCAGCACATCAATTCAGTCTCTGGCCTAAATTATTATTATTATTATTATTATTATTATTATTATTATTATTAAACATTTTACTTTG
Organism: Myrmecophaga tridactyla; assembly: GCA_004026745.1. Classification (NCBI taxonomy): domain Eukaryota; kingdom Metazoa; phylum Chordata; class Mammalia; order Pilosa; family Myrmecophagidae; genus Myrmecophaga; species Myrmecophaga tridactyla. Next base: position 1,199 of record PVIY010057602.1, read on the forward strand.
AGTTAACTGCACATGTAGTTGGAAGAAATAATACATGGAGATCTTCTGCATCCTTCACCCAATTTCCCCCAATGGTAACATCTTGCAAAACTATCATATAATATCACAACCAGGATGTTGACATTGATATATCAAGGCACAAAGCAATTATATTACCACAAGAGCCCTCATGTCACCCTTATATAGCCACATTCACCTTCTTCTGCCCCCTCTTCCTAACCCCTAGCAACCACTAATCTGTTCTCCATTTCTATACTTTTGTCATTCCAAAAATGTTTATAAAATGAAACTATATATAACCTTTTTGGATGGATTTTTGGTCCTCAGCATAATTCCCCTGTGAGTCATTCCAGTTGTTGTATGTACCAATAGTTTGTGTTTTTTTATTGCTGAGTAGTATTTTGTAGTATGGATGCATCACAGTTTGTTTCACCATTCATGTTTTGAAGACTATCTAGGTTGTTTCAAGTTTTTGGCTATTACAGGTAAAGATGCTATGAGCATTCATGCAGGAATTTTGTGTGTGAACATAAATTTTCAGTTCTCTAGGATAAATGTCCAAGAGCATAAGTGCTGGGACCTAAAGTAGTTACATGTTTGGTTTTATAAGAAACTGCCAATTAATTTTTCAGAGAGGCTGTACCATTTTACATTCCCATCAGCAATGGATGAGTGAGCCAGTTTCTCCACATCCTCACCAGCATTTGATGTTTCTTATTTTAGCCATTCTGATAGGTGTGTAGTTTTAATTTGCATTTCCCTAATGGCTAATGATGTTGAACATCTTTTCATATGCTTATTTGTGATCTATATATTCTCTCTGGTGAAATATCATTTTGCCCATTTTCTAATTGGATTGTATAGATTTTTACTATTGAGTTTTGAAAGTTCTTTATAAATTCTAGGTACCAGTCCTTTGTCAGATATATGGTTTGAAAATATTTTCTCCTAGTCTGTACTTATTTTTCATCCTCTTAACAGGGTCTTTCACAAAGTAAAAATTTTTAATTTTGATGGGATCCAATTTACCAGTTTTTCCTTTTATGAACCATACTTTTGTGCCAAGTCTAAGACCTCTGCCTAGCCCTAAACCCTAAAGATTTTTTAGGTTTTTTTTTCCTAAAATTGTTATAGTCTTACATTTACATTTAAGATCCTGATCCATTTTTAAACATTTTTAATTGTAAGATATAATATATATACAAAGTAAAGAAATAAAAAAGCCATAATTTTCAAAGCATACTTCAACAGGTAGTTACAGAACAGATCCTAGAGTTTGTCAAGAACTACCATCCGCCATCTCAGATTTTTCCTCCTAGCTGCTCCCAAACACAGAAGGCTAGAAGGAATATTAATATAGTGATTCAGCAGCCATACTCGTTTGTTAAATCCCATTTTCTTTGTTATACATCCTCCTTCTCCTTTAATCTTTCTCCCAATCTATAGGGATCTTTGGGAAATGCCTGTTCTGACATTTTCATGTTGAGAAGGGGAGTCCACACTAAAGGAGAGGAGAATGAAATTACTTGATAATCTTGGAGAGGCTGTTCACTCTGAATTTCAGGATCTAACTGATCTAGGAACCCTCAGGGAATTATATGTTCCAGAAAGGCAGACCTAGTGCATAAAACCTTTACAGAGTCTAAGTTTGAGCCCTAGGTATTCTTTCAAGTCAACAGGAGTAATGTCAGTTGGAGTTTAGCAAACAAGGCAATAAGCACTATCTAACTGAAGCTTGCACAGGAGTAGCCTCCAGAATAGTCTCTTGACTCTTTTTGATCTCTCTTAGCCACTCATGCCTTATTTTATTACACGTCTTCCCCCTTTTGGTCCAGAAGGCATTGCCAATCCCATGGTGCCAGGGTCAGACTCATATTGGGGAGTTAAGCCCCATGTTGTCAAGGAGACTTTACTCTCTGGATGTCATGTTCCACGTAGAGGGTAGAGTATTGATTTTCCTTGCAGAGTTGGGCTTAGAGAGTGAGAGAGGCCTCATCTGAGCAACAAAAGAGGTTTCCTGGAAGCAACTCTTAGGCCTCTATATAGGAAGTCTTAGCTTCTCCACTACAGAAATAAGTTTCATAAGGGCACGTCTCAAAATCAAGGGCTTGGCCTGTTTTCTTGGGAGTCCCCAGTAGTTGAGAGGGTACCTGGGTTTCCCAGATGGAAAAGTTTAATAGTTAAACTATTAAAAATATATATACATATGCATATACACCTCCCCCCCCCCATGCCCTTTGGACACTCAAGGGACTCCTTAATTATCAGCCTACCATAGTCTGGGATGCATCCATATTACACTAAGCTGTACAGAATTATAAGGCCTCATACCTGTACTAGACTCCAGGAGTTTGGGTTGTTTAAATGAGCTGTTGAGGCAGGTTGATTTAGATTGTGTGTCACAGAAAATTTAGGTTCTAGACATAATAAACCTTTCTGCCTTTGATCTCATGCAGTAGGTGAAGGATTAGAGTACATATACTATCATTTTATACCTTGCATTCTAATTTACCTTAGACCCAGCCATATTGGCTTTGTTTTAAACTCTAATTGAGGCCTTATCTCTTTTTCAGTTACTTTGTTATTGTATATAACTATGCTAAATTTCAGGGCTGCATACTCCATTTCTGGGTCTTAGAAATACAAGCTGATACACATAAAGCTCAGTGTCTCAGAATCTAGAAATACATTTACAGCTTCAGACTAAATGTGACTACTATAAGGGCTTACAATCTAGGCTCCATAAGTATTTTCTGAGAGACCTCAGCATAATTGTTCTTTTGTTTCTGGCTCATTTTGCCCAACACATTATCCCCAAGGTGTATTCAGTTTATTGTGTGTCTCTCAACATCTTTCCTTTTTGTAGCCACACCATATTCCATCATATAAATGTATCACCATTTGCCATTATGCTTCTCAGTCATTGTATCCTTCAGCTTCCTCCATCTATTGGGCATCATGGATAATGTCCAAAATAAACAAACCATGTGTTACAGTATCCTTATTTGATTGTACAATCAGCAGCACTCTCAAAGTTTAGACAATTTTCATTGGTACGTGATGACGAAGAACCGGCAAACACATCACCAACTGTCAAATAAAAACTACCCCTTATCACTTGTCCCTCCCCCCCTCCCCCATTAGTTGCCCTTGGTAGTGCTGTGGTATTGTTGATGTGTTCCTATTAACTATTGGCTATAGCATGCATTTTTAGTTTTCCCCCTATAACCCTCAAATATTAACTCTTGTCCACCATCAAACCATTGAAATAGTTAATGCAGGAACTTATTTATAATTGTAGATTTGATCAGCTCTGACCTAAATTTAATGAATATTTTCCTTCCACTATCCATCAGCAGGGAAATTTGAAACCAGTTTGTCTTTACATGGCAGGAACAGCATGGAGTTAATGCCCTATGGGCAAACTTTAACCAATGGGAGGGAGGAAATGGAAAAAAGCTGGCAAATAAATTGCTAGTTCTTCAAATATCCCATGATGCAATGATTCCAAACTGGAGATATCCATTACCAAGCAACTTGTCAGTTTTTTATAAAAGTGTGGCCGTATCAGTAAATACACAATTTTGCAGTGTCTTTATCTCTTCTTTTGCCTCAATTGCTTTCCCCCTTTTTGCCTCCCTGGGACTGAACCTCCAGTAAAGAATTAGCACAAAGTTTTGCTTCATGCTCTGTTTTCTAAGAAATCTGAATTAACCATCCAACCTGGTGTGGAGAATAAAAGGGGTCTCTAAAAATAGAGAAGCAACAGTGAGTTTTGAAAGACAGCTGCTCTCCACTATTTCTATGAAAATTAATGGTTAAGTAAAAATCAAATAGGTTGCTTTAAAAAGTTAACCACAGATAGTATTTAAAAATATTTCCACAACAGAAATGTGAGCTCAATTTACCTCTATAATAAGCAGCCAGCTATTTTAGCCCAAAACTTTCTTAATAAAATTAATATTGCTTAGAACTATAAATCATTTAAATAATCATATAGCATCTTATTTTTATTTACATTTATCATTTAATTTATCAGCAAGCTGGTATTCATGAGAAGCTTGTTTAAGATAGTAAGTACTAAACACTCAAATCTCTGTGTCAGAATCCAAACATGATTGATATTTTTATTTGAAAAAATATTTTGGAAGGTACAATCCTGACCTTTAGTAACAAAATTTGTGTTGTTGCATTACTATAGCTGTGATCTTGAGAAGTGCTGACTTTAATCCTCAAACATCTGAAGCACTGGAAGTATTAGAAGACCAGGAGCAAAGTCCCTGGATTTTCATCAAAAGAGGCAAAAACTAGAGACCTCTTGGTGGAAAACTTAAGGTCCAAGATTTCCCGGCTTCCTGATTTAACAAAGCCTTAATGAGTTGAACTTCAGCGCATAGCTAAAGGCACTTCTTTTAATTTAAACTTTTTTTTTTCTGCACAGAACTAACCAAACATGTTGAGTAATTTTACCTCCTTTTTCATTAATTATTTTCCAATTCTCTTTATTACATGATTGCAGTGTAACCCAGAATCTAGGGATGTACATACTAATGGGAGTAGTCCTCTCAGGAAGAGGCACCTAGGGAAGAGGTTCTTGTGGACCCTAGGAACATGCTTCATGCTATTTGAGCAGACCATTTTATGTGAGTTGCAAGTGTGATTTATATGGATGGGAACTACTGGCTCCCAGGAGACATGTCTCTTGGCCTATAGGGAGGGGCATGAATAGAAGTAGGCTACATGGGACCCTATAAAAAGTATGGGACTTGTGGGAGGTCCTGAGTCTAGGAGTGGTACTGGACTTGGATTGATTAAAGAACAAAAGACTGATGAGGCTGCATGCTGGTAAAGTAAAGGGAGGCTGTGCTAATAACACAATATGGATGGGATAAGCCTTGAGGACCATGATAATGAGTTGGGATTTTTGTTTTATTAGTATGCTTGTTTACCAATCAGATTGTACTTATAACTGCAGAACCTTAAGTGGGAGAGGACTTGGGACTTTGACATACATGTGCAAAGCTTTGAAAGGATAGGAAGACCTGCAAGCAGGGGCTTGAGATCTCATCCAGTCTGTGGTTAAGTAGAGGTCAAAGTAGACCAAAGTATAAGGCTGCCCATTGAGCCAAGCTGATGTCATGTGTATAAGGAGCTTTTCTATTATATGATCCAGTAATGCCCATCCCTGGGCCTGGAACTGGAAATAAAGACCTCTTCAAACTATTCTAAGAGTGGGGCAGGAGGCAGAACGCTGCACACTTTGTTATAAGGCTGAAAATCTGGCCATGTGTCCTTTTGTGTTTCATGGTATCTTAACGTCACACATAAACACCCTGAAGTTCTTTGCAGCAATGCCTTTGGATGCGCTCATTTGTCTGATTCTTGTTTCTGCAATTCCAGCTGTGGTAGTTAGGTTTAGGTGTCAACTTGGCCAGGTGAAGGTGCCTAATTCTATTGCTGTGGACAGGAGCCAATGGCATGTTGTCATGGTTAGGTTCATGTGTCAACTTGGCCAAGTGGTGGTACCTGTTTGTCTGGTTGGGCAAGTGCTGGTCTGTTTGTTGTGATGAGGACATTTCATAGAATTAAATCATGAGCATGTCAGCTACATCCGCAGCTGATTACGTTTGTAATCAGCCAAAGGGGAGTGTCTTCTGCAATGAATAATGCTTAATCTGATCACTGGAAGCCTTTTAAGGAGGATTCAGAAGAGACAGGCTCTTTCTGTTTTGGCTGGTGAGCCTCTCCTGTGGAGTTCGTCCAGACCCTCCATCGGAATTGTCGGCTTCACAGCCTGCCCTGTGGATTTTTGGACTCTGTGTTCCCACAGTCACGTGAGACACTTTTATAAATTTTATATTTACAAGTGTTCCCTCTTGATTCTGTTTCTCTAGAGAACCCTAACTAATACACATGTGAACCTCATCTGTTGCTGATTACACCTGCTGCAATGAATGATGTCTAATTTAATTGGCTGGAAGCTTAAATGAGAGAGTTCAGTGTAGCACAGCCCAAGCAGCTCAGCATACCTCACCTCAGCACTCGCAGCTCAGCCCAGGCCTTTGGAGATGCAGAAAGGAATCATTCCAGGGAAAGCTGTTGGAACCTGGAGGCCTGGAGAGAAGGCCAGCAGAGATTGCCAATGTAAGAAAGAACCTCAGTTGAAAGTTAGCTGCCTTTCCTCTGAAGAACTATACATTAACTAAATAAATCCCCTTTTATTGAAAGCCAGTACGTCTCTGGTGTGTTGCATTCCGGCAGCTAGCAAACTAGAACACCAGTCTTGGCCTTTGGGTTATATATTAGATCTTTGTTTTACCAGCTTTCAAATGTAAGCTTTTCCTAATGGATTCTGACTTAGGTGTACCATCTGACTTTCTGATGCCACATGGGAAACACTGTTCAGTTCTGGCCATTTGGAATCTAACTTCTATTCTAGCTAAAACAACCTCTGCTTCCCACCAAGGAGAAATTGAACATTTAGTTGTGAGCTGTTGGACTCGGAGCCACCTGTTTAGTTCCCCTGGCAACAAATCAGTGGTTCAGCTTTTTTTCAGTCCCTGGGACTGGAGAATATGATGCTACAAAAGGAAAATTCAGAGCCCTGAAGACAGGTTCTTGCTGTGTCCACCCAGTCAGTGGAGGTTGGGTTAGAGGTACAGACTGATTTCACCGATAGTAGGGCTAGCAGCTGCTGTGGGCAGCCCAAGCCCATTCCCATTCACCCATCAAGACAAATTTAGAGGCAATTAAGCAAAACTCTCTGAAATAAAGCATCCATAATGACTCATAATAACTCGTATCTATCCTGAGCTTGGGTTGGGGTTGGGGATGAGAGTGGGAAACAAACTGATTGCATTTCTAATACCCTTCACTTTAGGAGACTTGGAAGGTGATGGTCTCCTCCTGAATCCCTACAGCCATTTTTAGAGGGAAGTAATAAAGTCCAGCCCACAAGAACTAGTAAGCATGGCTCATCTACCAGGAGAAAGGGTTGAGGGCCTTTTCAGCTTCCCTGGGGAAGAAGAGGAGGGGTGATCCACAGTTCAGCAACAGCTTTAGGGAATGATTATGCAATGAGCTACCTCAGGTCACCAGACTTGAGCCTTCCAGTATTATCAGAACTTGTACAAGGCTGGAGGTGGGGCTAGCATATAGTTATGCCTCCTAGCTCTTTTGGGTGATAGTATGGTCACTTGTGTGGGCATGCACCCACACAAACTCACTTGCTTCTAAAAGAGGCTTGCATGGAGAATGTCTGTTGCACAAAAGTATATTTTATTCTAATCTCAAGGGTTTGTTACTGGCAATAATGTTGAAGACCTTCCTTGGGTAAGTATCCTCTCTCCTATAGAGAAAATCTTTGGAGTTTTTCACATGATGCTTACACTATAAAAATGTTCCTGGGCAATCCTTCTAATAGTGGCTAATGTTTAATAGCAGTAGTAGGATTTCTGCCATTTGGGATGCAGCAGAGTGGCTGAGAGCCTGGCTTTGAGTCAGAGGAATCTGGATTCTAATGTCTTTTCTGCCACTTGCAAGGTGTGAGGAATTGGGCAAGTCCCTTAATCTCTTTTTAATTTCCTCATTTGTAAAATGGGGTATTAATTCTTTCCTCAAAGGGCTCTTGTGGAGATTAAAAGAAGCTAGTCTGTGTAAAGCCCTTGGCATATATTAAATGTACAACTGCCTGTTATCAAGGTTTATTGGACTTTATCACTATCCTCATACTTATGAATGTTCTTTAAGTATTTGGTGAATATTTCTTATATGTAAAAATGTTTGTTACCCCAACAGCTTCATTTGGAAAAGTTTGTTTGATGAAATAAGCTGTTTTCAATCATGGCATGTTTCTTTCTTTCTTTCTTTCTTTTTTTTTTAGGTGCATGGTCTGGGAATCAAACCCAGGTCTCCTGCATGGAAGATGAGCATTCTTCTACTAAACCACCTGGGCACCCGACATGTTCCTTTTTTCAGGAAAACTTACAATATAGAAATATTTTCATTTGATAAAAGTTGATTGCATTGTTTTGCTAAGGGGTGTCAAATAGAATAAATATGATTTGATGGATTGTTTGTATATAAACAGTAAGCTATAGCTCCCTCAGTAATGGCATCACTTCAGAGTTAAAAAGCTTTTAGCTTCCCTAAGAAGACTACATGAGTCATTCTTCTCTGTTTCTCTGCCTTATCACCACACATCTACACATATATTTACATACACAAACAATTAACTGTAGTAAAGAATCCAATCTTTATAAACTTAGTTTATGGAAATATGTTAAAGCAGTGAAAATAGTTAAATTTGAATTTAGTTAAGTTTAATTCTCTGAACTTCAGTAAAGATGTTCTTGATATACTTTGGTAGCTTTCATGATCAAAAAGCCCAAAGAAGCTAAAATTAAGTTTCTTTCTAACTTTTACTTGTTCTATCAAACTTTTAAGCAAGTGAGACCAAAAGTTTTGCTTTGACTCTGCAGGAATCAATTGGTGTACTGGTCAGTGAATTCAGGGTCCTTTAATGCATGGGAAGAAGGAAGGGAACATATTTTTTGATCTCTAGAATGATCAAAAGGAAATATGAGAAAGCACTCAAGCAAAAAGGACACATAATCTTTCCTTGTCTTGTGACCCTTACGTATCTCCCTCTCTCATTTGAGAGTTGCACAGCCAGTCCCCACATCATGATAGGAAGTATTCCAGTGGTTCATTTGCAGAAGTGAGTTATGTGGAATTCAGAATGTATTTTCCATAGAAGTCAAATCTCATGCATGGTGCTTAGCTATGTTTAACCTGTAATGATCTAAAGTAGAGTTCCAATAGACCTACAGACTTGGATACTAGAAGAACAGTGTTTCTACAGAGAGATGGGTTCAGGGGTCCAACTAAAGATGCCAGGAATGGCATCCTTTTTTCTCTTACCCTCCTCCACTTCCAAGCCTTTTGCCTGGTGCAGGGAATCTCCCAAATGTGCTGTTTGGGAGTAGAGTAATGAGGTATGGGCTGGAGGCTTTTGGAGTTTAGGGGCTGGGGGCTGAGGTATTGTGGGAAGCTGGAAATTCTTTTTTGCTCATGTTTAGGGCAGTTTCTGAGTAATTTCCTTCCCCCCCCCCACCCACTGACCCCAATAATTCATTCTCTCGCTTCTCCTTTTGCTTCCACAAACCTCTCCCTTCAAAGAAGGGATTCTTCTTGCTTTGGATAAAAGCAAGGTCTCCTCTGCTTGCCAGGCACTGACGTGAATACATAGGCTTTGTCAGATTCTTTATGGAGTTACAAAAAATTTTCTCTTTGAACTACTTGTATCGCAAGTAAGCGCTACAGATTAAGGTCAAAACCCTAGTTAATGCTAAGTCTTTTTTCACTTAAGAAACTGGTGGGAGGTTTATCCACATTTCAGAGGGAATCCTAGATTTAAGCTTTCATAACATTTCATCAAAAGTTGTGATGTCAGTTGGAAGTTTGGGGATGAAGAGCATGACAGTGGAGTTAGTGTAGCATGAAATAGGGTAAAATGATAGTATAAGCAGCCCCTTAATGATGAGAAGAGCTGGTAGGAGAGGTGTGTGGCATGAGGGTGGTGGCTGGGAGAAGATGTGCATTACAGATTTCTTCTCTATTCTTTTTCCCTAAATCCCCTCTTGCAGGGCCAGGAGCCAGAGATACTGAGTCAGACCTACTCAAGGACTTCTGGGTTACATGAGTAAAAAAATTCAAAAGACAGCTTCTAGGAATCAAACCAAAATCAAAAGCCAAAGAGACAGTCCACAACAGAGATGCATCAAAAGGGAGTAGAGAGAGAGATGAAATCCAAGTGGGAGGTAGCAAGAAGTGGGAGGGATTCTTGGTAAAGCGAAGTTCCAAAAGGGAGGTGGATCCTGGAGAAATTTCTGAGCTGCCCCGTGGGGGAGAACTATAAGCATTTTGCTGGGAACACTTGAGCTCTTGCAGGTGCCACCTCTAGGTGGTATAATGCTCAGTAATTTTGGAATTGGGGGTAAATAATGGTCGGGGGGGGTGTGGAGGAATGCAGTCGGTTATCATCTGGAATTTTTGTGGTGGTAAGGAACTCTGAACAGCCAAGCTGTATATGAGAAGTGTTTATGGTCTGCCATGGAGAGAAGCAGTGCCCTTTGCTTATTCTTGTGGAGCTTGGGTTGAGGGACCACTGTGAAGGGCATTTTCCTATTGCCTGGCTTTTAAGACAATATTAGGACATTTGGAACTCTATTAGTCAGGTTCCCTATAGAAACAGAACCAACGGGAGATATCTGTAAATATCAGATTTATAAAGGTATCTCACACAACTGTGGGAATGGAAGAGTCCAAAATCCATAGGGCAGGCTGTGAAACTGGTAGCTCCAATAAAGCATCTTGAACTTCACAGGAGAGGCTCGCTGGCCGAAGAAAAAGTGGAAAAGTGTCTCTTCTTCCTTAATTAGTCTTCACTGATCAGATTATCTTATTTGTGGGAGGCACGCCCTTAGTAGATCACAGATGTAATCAGCCACAGCTGCAGTCAACTGACTGATGATTTAATAATCCAGTCTTCCGGTTTAACAAGCAGCCACGAAATATCCTTGCAGCAATGGTCAGGCCAGTGATTGCTTGACCAGACAACCGGGCACATCACCTAGCCAAGTTGATACCTGAACCTTTGTCAACTTGGAAGTTATGCACCTTACCTTGAAACATTCTTAATTTCCAAATAGAATACAATAACAGACATGTTTCGTTTAACAATACTCGGCTGTCCTGCACACAACTGGAAATGCGCTACATTCCTCTAGAATAGGGTGCAAGTCCTTAGGTAACATTCAACTCTTAAACTTGATATCCTATAACTTAAATACTATAACGTGAACAATACAACTTATGTCATATAAGAGGAAAACAAGACATTTGCATATGTACAAATACAAACTTAACAAAACAGGGAGGAAATATTCATATCATCACAGTCCTTTCTGTAACTCGTCATGTGGTCATAGTTCATTTTTTTTTGCTGATTCTTCTGATACTTTCTTTTTAATTTTTTTATTTTTTATTAATTAAAAAAATTACAAAAAACACAAACATTCCCAACACATACACTCAGCAATTCACAATATCATCACATAGTTGCATATTCATCATCATGATCATTTCCCAGAACATTAGCATCAATTCAGAAAAAGAAATAAAAAACAACAGAAAAATATAACAGAAAAAAAAAATTTTACAGGCCATACCCCTTACTAATCCCTATCATTGATCACTAGCATTTCAAACTAAATCTATTTTAACGTTTGTTACCCCTATTATTTATTTTTATTCTATATGTTCCTCTCATCTATTGACAAGGTAGATAAAAGGAGCATCAGACACAAGGTTTTCACAATCACACAGTCACATTGTGAAAAATTTATCATTATATAATCATCATCAAGAAACATGGCTACTGGAACACAGCTCTACATTTTCAGGCAGTTCCCTCCAGCCTCTCCATTACATCTTGAATAACAAGATGATATCTACTTGATGCATAAGAATAACCTCCAGGATAACCTCTCGACTCTGTTTGGAATCTCTCAGCCATTGACACTTTGTCTCATTTCACTCTTCCCCCTTTTGGT
>PVIY010057603.1:0-12851 GCA_004026745.1 Myrmecophaga tridactyla
AAGGAATTGAGAGCAATGGTTATGAAGAGGCCAGAGACCAAAACATGTCCTGAGACTGGACAAGGAGCACATGAGGACAAGGCTCGTTGGAACCAGCTGGAGCCACCCAGGACTCTAGGGGCTCAACCCCACGAGTGCCCAGCCACTTATCAAGAACACCCTCCATGTAATGAGCCATGGAATCTCAGTTTTGACCTCATCACTTCTATCACTCACTGGCTCGTCCTACCTTGAGATTCCCTAAAGGTTTTGGGGAATGGTGATTTCAAACTAAATCTCTCAAGACTGCTTTGTGAATTACTAAAAAGGCACCGAACTGTGGATGGATTTGCCACTTGGATGGATAAATCTTCTGGATAAATTGATGGGATGCATAGAAAGGTTTAACCAGCAGACAAATCTGCAATAACCTCTCTGAAAGCATGAGGAACCTGCTTACAAACCACCCTGGTGTGAGATCTCCATCAGCATGGGGGTGTCTCCATCTCCATTGGTCTCCAGCAGAGCTGGTTCTAAGAAGTTCTAGAACATATGCAGAAATGAATGGACGATGCTACCAAACCTCAGAGCATGAGGCACAAGTGCTTTCTCCCACAATGTGTAGAGGGATTCCAGGGTTGTTGTCAGTTTTTCTCCTGGGTCTCCTTGTGACCAATAAACCCAGGAGCTCCAAAACGGTTGCCTTAGGGCAGCTCGAAGCCAACTGGCCTTGGAACAGGATGGAAGGACTTGGCTTCCTTTGCAAGACACAGCCAAGCCCGAGGGCCTGTAATGACCACCACACTGGCCATCTTCCCTTTAATGACGAATGAATGAGAAATGAGAAGCCGAACCCCTGCATCCCTCATTGGCCAACAGCTGGACAGAGGGATTTTTATTCCCGGTCAGATGGCTGGGAAGTGTGGTTCATGTTTTCACTGGAAACAGGTCTTAGGATGGAGGAAATGAATAAAATATACTCCTTCCTGAGAGCCGGTTGATGCCCATATAAGGTCAATTTTCTTCTGGAGAAAGCCCCAGGGGATCATCCATTACCCCCCAGGATAACCACTTCTCCTCTTTAGCAGTCGGCAAGGTTGCTCTGAGGGATAATAGGCCACTTGGGGCTGCAGCACCATCAATAAGCCGAGGATGCACAGTCCTGAATTTCATTTTCTCCTCCTTGCCCAGTTACTTATTTCACCCAGTTCCCTGGTGAGATAAATACTAGCCTAGTTCAATGGGGACAGAATGAAGGTGACACTGAAGGTGAAGTAAATGTTTAGTGCATTTTTCCTAATAACTCAGCACAAATACCTGCTTAAATGGAAAAATATGTTTAGTGCCTGGGCCCCTAGAGTGTCAGGGAACATTTTTTAACTTAATCTGCTCAGTACCTAACACCGTACCTTCATCTGCTTATGTTTGCCTCGTCTTGAAGGACGAGGGAGACGGGTGAACACCAGTGGGCATTCTCCAACCAGAATCGAGAGCCAGTTCCCAGTCTCTCAGAAAGCTGTGTGGGGGACAACGGGAGGGCCTCAGCTGTGTGGGGACAACGGGAGGGCCTCAGCTGCGCGGGGACAACGGGAGGGCCTCAGCTGTGTGGGGGACAACGGGAGGGCCTCAGCTGCGCGGGGACAACGGGAGGGCCTCAGCTGCGCGGGGACAACGGGAGGGCCTCAGCTGTGTGGGGGACAACGGGAGGGCCTCAGCTGCGCAGGGACAACGGGAGGGCCTCAGCTGTGCGGGGACAACTGCAAAACCTCTCGGGGTGCTTCCAAACTTGGGGAGCCCCCTGGGAGCCAGGGCTGGCCAGCCCAGATGTCCACGGCCACTCGAGTTGACCTCTTTGCGCGTGAGCCTGAGGGAGGCCTGCGTGGGTGCTGTAGACACGTAGAGGGCTCCCTGTGGGCGGTGCAGATACCACCTTCCGTTTCCCTCCAGTGCTTCCACCTCCCCAAGAAGGATCTAGATTTCAAAATGCAAGGTGGTGAGCATCTAAGAGCTGCTCAGTTTTTGACGCTGAGGTTTACAGAGGGCGTCCTTGGGCCGGGAGAGCCACGCTTTCCTATGCAGCACCTACAGTAAGATGGGACGAGTCCTTCTCAGTAAAACGCAGCCACTGGGGGCTCCTCTCACCCCACACTCCCCCGCACCTTCACTGTGGGCATGGCTGGGAAGAGGGGATCATGGCCTGCGTCGGGGAGTCCAGGGTTTGGGCTGTGACTCGCTTCTCCCTTCTCTCCAGAACCTCTCTCTTCACCATCTCCTACAGACTCAGACATTTTCCAGCAGTATCTGCTCACACCCACATTTACCCCTTCTGCTGATCCCCTGCCCTGACCTCCAGCCTTCAAAATCCAATAGTCAACTTGAATCTCCACTTGGGTATTTAATAAGAGTCCAAAACCAAACACACCCACTGCTGAGCTCCTGACGTCCTCCCCTCCCTCTCTTCCCAGAGCAAAGAGTGGCAGCGCCACTCTTCTACCCCCTCAGACCAAACACCTTGGAGATCCCCCCATTTGCTGCCGGCACCCCAAGTCAACCAGCAGCTTGGGGTTGCCGTCCCTGCGGTGGACACCCAGAGCCTGGCCGCCTGCCTCCCTGCCACAGCCCCTCTGCTCCAGGCCAGCCCTTCCTGGGCCCGATGGCTGAGACAGTTTCCTGGCAATTGCCTGCTTCATCCCTTGAATCTCTGGGTTATTTTCAACAGTGTCCAGACAATCCTTTCCCAAACTCAAGCATGCGGCTCCTTGGCCAGCACCCCCAGGGCCTCTCCCCTCAAAGCGAAGGCTGCCTCGCGCCCGGAGCTCACGGCCCCTCTCCCGCGTCCCCAGCGCCCCTGTCCCACTCCCGCCTCCTTGCTGGGCCCTGAGCTCCTGCTGTCCAGCCCGGCTCGCGGGGTGCCCCCCACCCAGGAGACGCAAAGCTGGTTTCCCGTCGCCTTCAGGTTTTTTCTTGAATCTCACCTCCCCCGACCACTCTAAAATCTTACCTCTTTCCTCACCAATATTTTTAAGTTCTCATCTTGCTTTATTTTGTTTCCTTAGTATTTGTAATTGTCTAACATAGTCTATAATTGACTTTCTAAATTATTGTTTGGCTATCTTATCAGCTCCACAGGGACAGGAGTATTTTTTATTTTCTTCACTGCTGAGTCCCTGGAGCCTCGGGCAGATAGCAGGCACATAGTATATGTTTGTTGAGTGAATAAATGTGATTCATTAATGACTGAGAGTCAGAGGCTTCTGAAGTACTCACAAGTATCCTCCAGGAAGGCCTGTGGGATCATCCTTGGGTGACACTCACTACGGGTACTTGTTCCCCATTCGCAGGACTTCACACCCCTCAGAGAGAACCCCTGACTCTCTGCTAATTGGACAGGTAATTCCTGGTGTAGCAGCCCAGACAGTGTAAATGAGCGGAGAGGGGAGAGCTCACAGTATGGGCATGCTGGCTGATGGGGCCGCAAAAGCCTAAAATAGACTCTCAAAAAGTGTGAGACGAATTCTGAGAGGCAAAGTGATCCTTAAGCTGAAGTGGGATACACTGACAAGAAGGAATGGGTTGCATTTTGTGTCAAAAAAGCAGGCCAAGATCAGCAAGAACTTAGAAGCCACGAGTTTTGGCATTGTATTTTGATATGTAATGAAATATATAGAGAAATTACAGGAATAACACCAGAAACTTTCATGTATTATTTACCCAGATTCACTAATTCACATTCTGCCTCATTGTCTTCTCCCTAAGGACAGAGAGACAGAGGCATGCAAATATTTTCTGAACCATTTGACATTAATTTGGCAATATTGGGTATCTTTACCCCTAAATACTTCGAGGTGTATTTACTAAGAACAGACTTTCTCTTACATGACAATAGTATAGTTATCAAAACCAGAAAATCTGACTTTGATCCCGGACTGTCCTCTAACTCACAGTCCATGTTTGGAGTCTGTCAATCATCCCGATGACGTCCTTCAAAGCTGCTCCTCTGCCCGGCCCAGGAACCAACCCAGGATCACACGATGTCATTAACTCTCATTCCAACCCAGTTTCCATTTATCTGGAACTCTTGCTCAGCCTGTGGTTTTCAAGGCGGCAGGCCACTTTCTTTGCAGATGTACCTGAACTTGGGTTTGTTGTTGTGACCCATGAATAGGTTCAGGCCGCGCGTTTTGGGCAGAAACACCACGGAAGAGTTGGGTCCTTCGCGCTGCATCCTAAGGAGGGAAAGGATGTCACTTAATCCCTGTGTGGGTGGTGCTGGCTTGAGTCATTTCTCTATGGTAGGGTCACCACAATCCTGAATGTAAAGTTACTATCTTTCCATGTGCAATTAATAAGTAGTTCATGAGGAAATACTTTGAGACTTTGTAAATAACCTCTTTCAACGTTTGCCCAGTAGTTTTAACACCCATTGATGATTTTCTAATTGCATCACTGCTTTTCTCCATCAGTATTTTTAAAAATTTCAGACAGTGCACTTTTCTGTTCTGCAATTTCCCATTTATTTTTTTTTGGCTTCCATTTCTCTGCAGATTCCTGCTCTGTTCATTTATTATGATCATATTTTCCTTTAAGTCATTGAACATATTCATAAATACTGCTTTAAGGTCCTTAACTCCTAAATCAGATATCTGGGTCATGTCAGTGTTGGTTTCTCATCACTCTAAGTCAAATTTTCCTATTTCCGTGCAAATCTAGGTAATTTTTTACTAGACTAGATATTACGGAGTCCAATCTAGAGAGTCTAGAGTCTACTGTATTCCTCTGAAGCACGTTGACCTTTGTTCTGGCAGGCAGTTAAAGTTAACTTGACTGGACTCAAACCCCAAACTCTGTCTTCCTTAAAGTGGCCTACATCAGATATGGACGAGCTTCTCCAGTTGCAAGATAAGCTTCTTGCAACTGTTCCTTTTTGCTGGTAACTCTGGAGCCTCCCCATGGATGTAGTGTTCAGCAGCTGGCCAGAATTAGGGAGAAGTTTGTACACAGAATTTAGGGTTATCCCTTCTACAGCTCCCTGATTTTAGGACATCCCTCCTTCACTTTCCAGCTTCCAGCCCCAAACTGTCCCCACTGACTTCTCAAGCCAGTCTTTCTGCAGGGTTCTACCCACGCTGATTGTGCTGGTCTGGGGAGCTCCCTCAGGCAAGACAACAGCAGAAAATGCAAACAAATGCAAATAATGCCCTGTGAATTTCCTTTCATTCCAGGGGTAACTCCTCTCCAGTTTCTGCCTGCTTTTCATCTTTCTCCAGTGCCCTCAGAACTGTCTTTTATATTTTTTCCAGGCTCTACCATTGTCGCCTGAGGTAGGACTCTTCCAGCACTTACTCCACCATTATCAGAAACAGAACCTTAAACCTAGAAATCATCCTGGTTTCTTAAAACTTCAGGACTCTTGTCAGTTTTTATGTGAAAAAACTTGCCATCTGCATGTATTGTCTCCTACAATGTAGAACCTAGTGTTTATCCTTCTATTGCTTCTTACCACTTACCAGAATGGTGTGTCTGCACTAACTCTAAGAAAATATGTCTTGCGGTCGAGTCGCAGTGATCTTCAGTACATAAGAAATCTAACTCATATGCAAATCGTATAATAGGAGCTGTGCAAACATGAGTGGTAGAGGAAAAGGACATCTTAGAGGAAAGCATTCTCCTTCCATTGTAGGGCGTGTGCATCTTCGTGTGTGTGTGTGTGTGTGTGTGTGTGTGTAATTAGGGTAGCAGAGTTTATATACCTGCAAGTTTATATGCCCAAGGAGAGTGTTAAAGTTTGTGTTATTACTTTTCCAAGGGTTTCTGCTCTATTCTGTCAAAACTACACCCTTTTTAAATCAATAATCCAAAACTGCACTGTCTTCTTTTCTTTTCACCCTCTCTTCAAATGCAGTTCACTGCCCCAAGCCTTCCTTGAGGCCAAAGAGCATGTCCTTAGGTCAGCCCCCCTTGTGCACTGATCTACTGCTCAGCACCCTTCTTTGTGGGGGCTGACATGAGCCTAGGTGACCCCTCCTTCACCGTGGCCCTCCGTTCTGGAGGCTGTGAGAAGTGCTGTTCCCTTTGCCCCCAGCCAAGCCCAGCTTCACCTTCCAGCTGTACCAACTATTGAAGGAGTCATTCGCCCACCTACAGTTGCATGACAGGAGTTGGGTGATAGGTCTTGGGTACTTCTCAAATCTGAAAACAAAGCATGGAAAAAGCCTCAGGGTTGAAACACAGACTGGATGAAGCCAGGAGGTTTGTTACTAGAAAGAAATTGGAAATGTTCATACGAAGAAACTGAAGTTCAATGAACAGTTTCTTGCCACCCCACAATTTACTGTCATCCCCTCCTTGTAACTCTAACCTAACAATGTGTCATCTTTACTTTCCATGTTATTTATTTACAAGTGCATTTTCAGTATCAACCCTTTCATTCATTAATCCTAATGTGGCCTTTTCCTATGTCTACTTACCATTTTAAATACTTACGATAATTTACAGGGCTTTCTTGAACACATCCAAGGTATATTATATGGGGCTAGCTTAATGGAAAGTCTTGTATACCAAAGCAGGGAAAACATTTAATTTATGATGGCTTTGAGTTTTGATCATAATTTACTCAAGGAGACCTATTCATACAAAGCAATTCCAATACAATTTTTCAGAAGCAATCAAAAGTAAAACAATAAATGCTGATCTTATTAATTTTTTTCTGAAAGCTCTAACTTATTCCATGCTGGGATTATGCAAATTACACCTAACTGCAGAACACTTAGAGTTATTATAATTGCTCTCGAACTAATTCTATTAACTTAAATTTTAGAAGCATTTTAGCCACCAGAAATTTTCAAGTTTATGTTTTTCTCTTTTTTTTCCTAAAGAAGATGCCAAAGGTTTACCTCAGTTCAAAATTTGAAACTCCAGAAGAAGTATGTATGGAACTATGAAAAATATTACTCAAAAAGCTATACATAAAGAAACACTATGATTAAAGGTCTTACCTTTGAAGCCCTCCTAATTCAAGTCTCTGAATTGGGATCTGACCTAAATGAAGAGAAAAATCTTACTAGGATTTTATAGAGTAAAGGATGCATATAAAACTCCCTTCAGTTGAAGCCAAAGCAGACTCTGAAAGGTCTTCTGCTGTCACTTCTGAAAAGACGAAATAATTAGTCATGACCCACCATAGTGAAGAAAGTTCATGCAGTAAGTGAAAAATACTTTGTGACGAAGACAAGGTCCTTGGCTAAAATCTAGGAAGACTTCTTGGAGGAGGTGGTATCTGGGGTTGGATTCAGGTAGCAGAGGTAGATGTTCCAGGCAGAAGGACTTATGGAAGTAAAGAGGACAACAGCAAAAGCATCGAAAGGACAATCCACAGGGAGCATGGGAGAGGGGTGGTTTATGAGGGTAATTGGGTTTGCTGCAGTGAAAAGTAGATGTGGACCAAATTTGTAGGGTTGTGCCCTTGCTTTAGGAAGCCAAGATTCCTTTTTGTAACCGAGGAGCAGCCCTGGAGGTCTGAAGTTCTCTGGGCACGGGGGTGATGTGGTATAGGAAGTGCCTTCAGGTACTGCCATGTGATGGTCAGCCTGGGGGCTGGGTAGGGAGCCCCATGGGATGTTCCTGCAGCCATTTATTTCATCAAGAAGCACTGAGGGTCAACATTACAGCAGAATGGTGGGATTTAGTGTGGGCTTAGAAAGGATGCAGTGAGCATGAGGTTAGAGTTCCCATGGGTTGGGGTGGGGAACAAGTACATCTGTGGGCTGTCAGAAGGCTGGTGCTGCCAGTGACGGGAACGGGGGGTCAGGAGTCTGGGAGGGAGGCTGCCCGAGCGAGTGGTTGGAGGCTCGTTGGGACGAGCTCTTCACAGGGGCTGCGGAGGAGCTGCCCCTCGTTGGAGGCCCAGGAACAGTCTGTGCAGCTTCCCAGGACAGTTAGGGATGATTTCCCAAGACAGATGGAGACAACTTCCTGGACAGTCGGGTGCAGCTTCCTCACAGTCAGGAACAGCTTCCCAGAGTCAGGGGTAGCTTCCCAGACAGTCGGACACAGCTTCCTGGACAGTCGGGGACAGCTTCCTCACAGTCGGGGACAGCTTCCTGGACAGTTGGGGACATCTTCTTGGGCAAGGCCTACCTCAGGGTTCACAGGAGAACGAGGACCACAAAGCCCCATCCACAGAGCTGTTCCCACACCCCATCACGGGCGGCGAGGGAACCGTCACGTGGAGGCTGGAAGGGCAGAAGGCTAGCCTGCAGGACAGCTTCCGGGGAACACAGGCACTGTGGACAGAGCTGGCTGCACCCTTCCTCAACAGCATGGCCTGGACAGGAAATGTGGGAGACCCAGAGCTGGAAAACATGATCAAAACCAGAGAAGGGAGCCTGCCCCAAGGTGGGACACCGAAAGTGGCGTGAGAGTCCAGAGAGAGAAACAGGGCACAGGAGCAGCCTGCAGGAGCAAACCAACCTGGCAGGAGGCTGAGGGCCAAGGGGCCAGACGGGGACCAGGCTGCAAGCCGTCCCAAGGGTCCTGAGCCGTCCTGCCCGGCCCCAGATCCCAGGCCCCAGCTCCTGGAGGATCAGGCTGGCTGCTGACCTGCTCGGTTTGCAGCCAGCTCTGTTGGCCCAAGGCCGGGCATGGCAGGGACCATGCAGCTGAGCGCAGGCAGGCGCTGGGCTCCATACGGGCTGGCTGTGCGTGCACACCTCCTTTTACCATCATGCAGGGGGCTTGCAGACTCTGTGAGAGATTAAAGGAAATGTTTCCTCCAAAGAAAAGAGGAAATCATGTTTATTGTCTCTATTTCTAAGGGTGAAAAATGAGAAGAGGAAGCGGCAGCCGCGCCATGTGCACTGTCCCGGGTTCCCTAGCAGCGGTGCCCTAAGCTGGGAAGGCGCTGCAGACACCGGGGCTGGGGTGGTGGGCGCCGTCTCCGGACGCGTGGACACTGGGCCACCCAGCGTGGACGCCTCAATCTCCCGCCTCGCCACGGGCCCAGGAGGGGCCCACCCACATAAGAAGACTGAAGCCCCACACCATAAATTCACCCAGCGGCACCCTGAGCACGACCAGCCAGCAAGGAGCCGCTTCCCGCGTGGGAGACACCTCTTGCACAAGTGATCCATGTCCTGGGCCAATGCTGGAGGCGTCGGGAGAACTGGGGAGCTCAAGGGAAACTGGCATTTCAACCTGGGATGCAGAGGGGCGGGCGGGGGGGTGAGAGAGAACGTGCCGGGAGAGCCCCAACATTTTTGCCCGCTCCATCGCCTGGGACTTCCCCTTGCCTCCTGGGCACCCAGGCTCCCGGGCACCCGCAGCACGAGCTGGGCTTACCAGGAGAGCTCAAAAAGAATTTTCAGCAGATGTGCTGAATACAGTCAGGCAAATATTTTGGTATTTTCCCTAATTGTTTGAAATTAAGTGTCTAAAAATCTACTCCACTAGAGATTGCCTTTATGGTCAACAGCTCCGCTTTTAAATCAGAATTAAAACCTGATTTTCCACCCTAAATTGACAGAGAACCATGCTGAGAGGAAGGCTACGTACGCTCCCTTCTAGAAGCAGCAGTCCCTTCCTGGGGATTAACGCCTATTACCTTGGGAAGCAACTTCACACCTCTGCTGGGGGGCTGGGGGTGGGTCCAGACTCCCCACCTTCTCTCTGCACCCCACCCCCCAGCCGGAGAAGCGTACTTCCCCGCGCAAAACTCTCGAAGAACAGGCAGAGGTTAAAAACCCAGACCAGAGCTCACCTGAGATTTGGCATAAATTCCAAGCTTTTTGGAAAATTAGAACATTATATCCATTTTTGTTTTAGGCATTTTTGTTCATTTTTAAATGATTTTTAAGCTGTTTTCTTTTCATCCATGAAAAGGAACTGCCATATTTGTATGTTGTAGTGACCTTATTTGCATATGATCCACATGAAAAAAAAAAACGATTTCGGGTTTTTTTTCCTCCAATTTTCCTTGTTTCTTCATCAATGTGGAATTTCTGTTGTCCTGACAAGGACCATTTCATGCACCTAGATTTGGTCTGTTTCTCCCTCCCTTATCTGTCAGCAACTGGAATTTTGAGCGCATATGGGAAATTGAAGAGAAAGTTTCATCCACCGCCATCTTCAAATCACCAAATCCAAAAACAAAGGCTGGGAATTCTAGACTCTGTCGCTCAGCTGTGGGCCTCTACAGCTCAGGCCATGAGGAGCTGCTAGCCCGGGGCGTTCACAGGCTCCTGTCCCATTCCTGCACGCCTCTCCCCATTCCCTCCACGCCCTGCAGCCACCACGCGCTCTGGCCCTTTTCCTGTCCCCAGCGTTGGGGCTCTGAAATCCGTCCACCTTTGCTCACTGCTCTTTTGTCTCCCAACTGGAGCATAAACTTGCTGAGGACCAGATGTGTTCTCGTTTCTGCCCCTTAACCTGCTCCTTCTCGGCGCAGAACAGCAATGAGCAGTGGCTGCCCGTTTAAGCCATGCGCTCCCGGGTCATCCAACAACTCAGGCTCACTGGGTGCCCTTTGGGCACCTCCTCGAACACCAGCACTGTGGCGTCTGTCACAGGCCAGAATTAGCTGGGCATCTCTCATTGTCGGGCTCCTTGCAGAGACCCTCTAGTTATTATTATGGTTTTGTTGCTATGGAGATGACACAGCAAGTATTTGGGGGACTTCCGCATAGTGAGTTCTCCTCTCCGCTCGCTGTGCCCCGGACACAAAGCCTGGCCCATCCGTGACGTCTGAGGGGCGGCTGTACTGCTGTGCTTGACCGCGTCTGTGCCTAATGGGCAGTCAGTGCCCTGCGCCTTGTGAGGGTGGGCACGCGCCTTCCTAGAGGACCGAGACACCAGTCCGCATCCTGCCCTCCACCCGGCCTCTCTGTGCTCTGCTTCAACCAGAATCTTTCCCACCTCCGCCGCCCGGAAGCCTAGACTGGAACTTCAGGGAAGACTCCTCTGGAGCGTCTAGCTAGGCTGAAGGAAACCAGCTAAAAAGATTTATGGGGAAAGAAGTTTCTGAATTTTGGCTAGGGCCCCCCAAATATTCCAATTCATTTGTTTCCATTACCGTGACGGTAATGGTATTTATTTTGATTGGGGAGTTAGGGTTTGTTTTTAAATATCCCAACAGCATCTTGCCGTCACCCTGAGCCTCGCATTACAGAGACGGGCTCACACATTCTCACACAGCATCCTTGGGTCAGAGAACAGATTCATCACCCTCAATACTCAGCGTGTTCGGAAAGACTGCTCTCTCCCTTCACAGCATGACACCTAGATCCTCCAAGGTTGGTAGTGAAGAGAGAATCTCCAGGTGGGGAGGGGTGGCCAGATGTCATGACGTGAATGTTTGGGTTCTCCGCGCCACAGAGCCCCTAGAGACACCTCACAATCACTGCTGGAGCCACCCTCGGGTTGGGATGTGCCCCCAGCCCCTCCTCATGCTCCAGAGCGCAGCTGAGAGCAACCGGGGCTATTCGAGGAGACTCTGCAGAGGAGATGACCCCAGAGGGGACGTCAGCGCAGAAGGAAACGCCACTCCCGTGCTCACTTACTTGCCTCTAACTTGTGGGTCTTGACAGAGATGCCTCCCCACCTGGCTCTGACCCTGCAGGGCATCTTTTGTCCCCTTCCTCCTAGGCATGTCCAACCTCAGAGGACACAACAGGAGCGAAGATTCCTTCTCCGACCTGACCAGAGGCAACCTCCCAATTCCAATTTCCAATCTGAGGAGCGGTTGTCCCCTTTTAGGAAAGAGCCTGTGCTCTTCCCTCGGGGTCCCATATCACAAAACAACTCAGCGGACCTCCTTTCAACCACTCTAGCGACCCTCCCTCACATACAGAAGCATGGACATCTCCAAAGTTGCAGCTGCAGTGTCTACCTTCTTAATTACTTGCAAAAATGCAATTTGCACTACTAAAAGAAAGGTGCATTAAATGCAATACATGACTCTAGATGGGATCTAGCAAGGGGAGAGAAAAGGCTCAAAGGGACATTATTAGGCCATAGGAAAAATTGGAATATCAACTGTAAGCTCTATATCAATGTTAAATTTATTAAACTTGATAATTGCATTTAAGGTGATTAAATAAGTGAATATCCTGTTATTAGGAAATGTATGTGGCAGTATTAAGTGTTCAAGGAGCCTGATGTATATGATCTACACTCAACTGTTCAAAAAATAGATGATAGACAGATAGATAGATAGTGTGCTGGTTTGAAAGGATGTATGTGCCCTAGAAAAGCCATGTTTTAATCAAAATCTCATTTCATAAAGGCAGAAAAATCCCTATTCAATACTGTATGTTTGAAACTCTAATTAGATCATCTCCCTGGAGGTGTGATTTGATCAGGAGTGGTTGTTAAACAGGATTAGGTGACGACATGTCTCCACCCATTTGGGTGGGTCTTGATTGGTTTATTGGAGTCCTATAAAAGAGGAAACATTTTGGAGAATAGGAGATTTAGAGAGAGCAGCACCACGAAGCAGAGTCCATGAGCCAGCGACCTTTGGAGATGAGGAAGGAAAACGCCTCCCAGGGAGCTTCATGAAACCGGAAGCCAGGAGAGAAAGCTAGCAGATGATGCCGTGTTCGCCACGTGCCCTTCCACTTGAGACAGAAACCCTGAGCTTTATCGGCCTTCTTGAATCAAGGTATCTTTCCCTGGATGCCTTTGATTGGACATTTCTATAGACTTGTTTTAATTGGAACATTTTCTCAGCCTTAGAACTGTAAACTAGCAACTCATTAAATTCCCCCTTTTAAAAGCCATTCTGTTTCTGGTATATCGCATGCCGGCAGCAAGCAAACTAGGATAGATAGATGGATGGATAGATAGATAGATAGATAGATAGATAGATAGATAGATAG
>PVIY010057604.1:0-12743 GCA_004026745.1 Myrmecophaga tridactyla
GGGGCTTAGGCCTTTTGAGGAGAGGTTTGGTGGAAGGAGGGGCCGCCATGCCTTGAAGAACTACAGTGAAGGAGCTCTGTTTGGCAGTCATGGCAGTAGCTGGGGAGGACTAAGCTGCAGTACTTTGCTTTCAATCCAACTTTTGTAGATAGTTTTTCTGGAGCCAGTAGCACTTCCCCTCTCTCTAGCCCGTATCTTCTTGGTTGACCACAATCTGAGTTCTAACTCCTCACACCTGTGAAAACTGACTTATGAACCCTTGCCATATGACTCACCTAGAGGGGCTTGACTCTTGGTGGATGTAGCTAAATTAAAGACACAAAAAAGCCTCAATTCAAAAGGCATTGTCTAGCTTGGCAGAGAGCCTCTTTATCGAAACTTAAACATGGGTTGTAGACAGCCCACCCTTGAAGAGTTAGTACCACCTTCTCCCCCAGGTTCCTATAGGAGCCATAAACATTGCCCAGCTTTTGCACTTGGGAAATGATTCATGAAGAATACCCCACCAGTAACCCTCGACTCACTCTTTGCTTTGTGATTGGACTCGGATGGATTTGACTCTCTTCAGACACTTGAAGGGCTTGGTTGATCCCAGGACACAGAGAGGCAAGGGTGTTAGAGCCTTAGAAAGATCAGAAGTCCTGCTATTACCAGCACATGGATGTTTCAGATGCACTCTCTAGGAAATACTGGTGTGTATTACTTGCACTCCAAACTAGATAAACTCTTCCCTGTTTATAGAACATATACTCTCCTCATACCCATAAGAGGTTCTCCATTTGTAAAAATGTTCATGAATGTATAAAGTATATTTAAATGTCTTATACTGTACCAAGTGATTTGAATACTGGGGTGCAAAGCATGTAATGAGTTAATGTTAAATACATCTTTTTAACAGGACTATAGGACAGAGATGAAATAAAATCCTTTTTGACACTGCTACCTTTGCAGACACTGATTTGAAATTTGATTCAAAAGCTACCAGGCTTCTCTTGCAAAGGTTTCTGCTGGCCTTGAAATCTCCAGACAATATTTAGGGGTGTGGGGATAGGTGGTCAGATGGTGTCATCTAATGTAGAATCCTGAAACAGATGTTATATCGAACGTATTCCTACTTGACTGAGTAGTGTAATAGATCAATGTGGGGGGATATCCTTATTGAAATAGTACTGTGCTTTATGATTTGGGGCTGAGTAGCAGAGTAGAGGTAGAATTGAACCTCAGGAAGTAACCTAGAATTTTCAGCATTAATATTCTTTTCCATGAAATCATTCAATGAAAGACAGCTAAAGAGCCTTAGGATTTAGGGACAATGGGACTGGACTGAATTATACGCAATTCCACACCATGCTGAAGAAAAAGAATCACCAGCTATGCTCTGAATAATTGAAGAGAAAAATCACCTTTCCCCTCACTTAGAAGAGCATGGCCTTGCACTCTGCAGCTTCCTCCCTCCTTTGGGCTTCCTTACATTGGGAGAACAAGTAGTGGTCTCTTTTGAGGTGACTTATTAGCCACCTCTGGACATTCAAACAAGAGCCCTTCTCAAGCAGGTCACTCACTGCAAACATGCATATAGGGGATTTCCTTATCTATGAAGAAGAGATCTCTTGGGAGTTATTAGGGAAAAAATGAGAAGTCAAGGGTGAGGCTGGTGAAGCTGGGCTATTCATTATCAGCACTTGGCAGAATGCCTGGCTGGTATTAGGTCTCTCAGTTCAGTGGATATTTATTGGTTCTCTGTGTGTCGAGCACAGTCCTTACACTCAAGGCGTTTGTAACTTTTTTGCACTCCTTACAACTTTTTTGGAAACAAGAAAGCACTGGTGTTATAATTTGATATTAGAATTCAATTAAGTTAGCATACCTAATGCTATGCTAAAACTTTTCAGGTACTTAATTAGAAATGATCCCAACTTTCAACTTGGGAGCAAGAAGGGTTTAGAAAAGAATGCCTGACCAAATATCATTGAATACTTTAGTAATCAGGCACAAAAATGGCTGCCATTAACTGAATATTTTGTGTATAAAGAAGGCAATATTATACTTCATAGAGGAGGTCAAATCCCTTCAGACTTCCTTTCCTCCCTTTGCTCCCCAGGTGCCAGAGTTGCTTTTGTGGCTTTGTGTTTAGTAATTGGCTCTGAAAATTTTCCTTTTGTTCATTAATTAATTTATTATTTTATATGTTCAACAAATATCTGAGTGCATCTCATGTGTGAGGCATTTATTGCCCTAGGGATGGGAACCAGAGCAGAGAGCAAAACATTGCTTCCTTGACCCATTGAGCTTACTTCCATATAGGAGAGATAGATGTTCAACAAATAAGTATACACTGAGTTAATTGGATTTTGTTAAATGTGTGAGGGCAAAATACATGTTATAAGAGCCTATAACATTTTGTAGGTGTAAAATAAATAAAATAATATATAAAGAGATATGTTAAGTATGTATGTATCTGTATAATCACAAGATATTGCTTAGTGTGATTACCTTTAAGGAGAAGGACAGGGGAGACAGGTTAGAAGAATTGCTTTCACATTTCATTGTATGCCTTTCATTCTGTTGAATTTCCTAACCCTTTACCCAAAATTCTTTTTATTATCATATTTTTTTAGTAAAAAGATTCATCGGAATACCAAACTCTGAAATCTGTTCTACAACGAATTGCTGTGATGTGCTTTGAAATTTATTGCTTTTTCATATATATGTGACTTTTCACACAAAAAAGTTGCTTTTGATGATAATTGCACAGTTTTATGGTGATATTGTGAAAAAAAGTCATAATAATAATAACCAAGGTAAAAAAAAAAAAAGATTCACCTGAAAAAAAAAAAAGAAAAGAGCCTATAACAGAGGAATCAGGAGAGGTTTTAGAGTGAAGGACTTTTGAGGTAAACTTTCAAGGAGCAGTGGGAATTCATTAGGCAAAAGAATAGGGGGTGTTTTTTAGTTTCCTTGGCTGCTCAAGCAAATACCATGCAATGGATTGGCTTGAAAAATGGGAATTCATTAGCTCACGGTTTTGAGGCTAAAAGAAAGTCCATATTAAGGTGTCATAAAGGCAGTGGGGTCCTTACCGAAGACTAGTGTTTTGCAGCTCACTACCGGTGATCTTTGGTCCTTTGCGCTTGTCATCTGACAATGCACATGGTAACCTCTCCTGACTCTCTCTTATTTTCTGGGTTCTGTTGACCTTCAGCTTCTGGCCTCCTGTGACTTTCTTTTTCTGAATTTCATTCTGCTAATAAAGGACTCCAGTAATAGGTTTAAGACCCAACCTGATTGAGATGGGCCATACCTTAACTGAAGCAATCTCGTCAAAAGGTCCTACTCAACAATGGGTTCAGATCCACAGAAATGGATTAAGTTTAAGAATTTGATTTTCTGGGATGCATATAGATCAAACCACCACAGGGGGCAGAAACATTTCAACCAGAAAGAACAACAGTGTAAAGGCCTGGGGTAGGAAGGAATATGTTACAACTGAGAAATTGACAGTCTGACCGCTATACCTGGAAGACTGATGAGTTTGGCAGAGGCAAGATCATGAAAGGGCATGATAGATTTTAGTCCTCATCATTGCCTTTACAATGGGAAGCCTTTGAAGGATGTCAAGTATCACAGTGACATGAGCTAATTTTCATTTTGAATCTGTCCTTCTGGGTACTATGTAGAGACCAACTGGATGGAGGAGAGAGTGGGGGTGTCTGTATTAGTGCAGGGAGATGAAGGCATTTTAAACTAGTAGGAGATAGGAAATAGAGGGATTCAAGATTTGCTTCAAAGATCAAATAGGATTTGGAGATTGATTAGGTACAGTGGCGAGGAGGAAAAAAAAGTGAAGAAATGCAGAGAAAGACTAGGTTTGGATGGGGATATGATGAATTGAAAGTCAGATATGTTGATTTTGAGGTGACTTTCAAACGAATGGAGATGTTCAGCAGGCACATCTCCACCCAAGACACTCTGTGGGTTGAATAATTCAATAGTAATTCCCAACTCGCTTTTCTTTTTCTTTCTAGAAGTGACCATGTGACTTAGCTGTGTCCGATGAAACAAAAGAGAAGCATTTTTATAGGTCTTTGGCCTTTCTGGCAAAAATTATAGACACGGAGAGGAGTTGCTTCATTACCCCTTCTCATTTCATTCAGTCTAGAATATGAATGTGGTGCCTGGAGCTGCAGCAGCCATGAGGTGAGAAACATGAGGATAAAAAGCCAATGTGAGAAGAGCAGAATGGAAATATAGAAGGTGCCTGGGTCCTTGATGATTTTGCTGAGCCATTGCATGAATCGTGCAACTGATTACCTCCAGACGTTCTGTTACATGAACTGTAAATATCTTTAACATTTGAGCCACTATTAGTTAGGTATTCTGTTACTTGCAGTAAAAAATATTCTTTAATAACTGTTTTATTGAGATATAATTCATATATGATAGAACTCACCCTTTAAAAATTCATAATTCAGTGTTTTTTAGTATATACA
Source organism: Myrmecophaga tridactyla (assembly GCA_004026745.1). Classification (NCBI taxonomy): domain Eukaryota; kingdom Metazoa; phylum Chordata; class Mammalia; order Pilosa; family Myrmecophagidae; genus Myrmecophaga; species Myrmecophaga tridactyla. Next base: position 4,491 of record PVIY010057604.1, read on the forward strand.
TAGAGTTGTACAACTGTCATTACTACCTAATTTCAGAACATTTTCATTACCCTACAAAATAGCTCATACTCATTAGCAGTCACTTCCCGTTCCCCTCTCTCTTCAGTCCCTGACAACCACTAATATAATTTTGGTTCCTGTGGCTTTTCATGTTTATTTAATATAAATGGAATTATATAATACATTGTCTTTTGTGATGGCTTCTTTCATTAGCATAATATTTTCAAGGCTCATCTATGTTGTAGCATGTGTCAGTACTTCATTCCTTTTTATATGTGAATAATATTTTGTTGTATTGACATGTCATATTTTGTTTGTCCATTCATCAGTTGATGGACATTCGTGTCTTTTTCCACTTTTGGGATATTATGAATTAGTTGCTATAAATATTTGGGTACAGGTTTTGCGTGGACATATATTTTTAATTATCTTGGGTTTCTATATAAGACTGGAATTGTTAGGTCCTATGTTGAATCTATGTTTAACTCTTCGAAGAACTGCCAAATTGTTTTCTAAGGCAGTTGCATCACTTTACAATCCCACAGCAATGTATGAGAGTTCCAATTTCTGCACATTCTCACCAACACTTGTTATTATCTTATTTTTAAATTATAGCCATCCTAGTGGGTATTTGAAGTGATATCTCACTGTGGTTTTGATTTGCATTTCTCTGATGACTCATAATGTTGAACATCTTTCCATATGCTTATTCTGTTCAAGTCTTTTGCTTGGTTTTTGATTGGGTTGTCTTTTTGTTGTTGAGTTGTAAGAGCTCTTTATATATTTTGCATACTAGAATGTTATGAGATTTGCAACTTCTTCCCATTCCAGAGATTGTCTTTTTCACTTTCTTAATAATGTCATTTGATGCACAGAGGTTTTTAATTTTGATTCAGCCCAATTTATCTGATTTTTCTTTTGTTACTTGTGCTTTGTATGTTGTGTCTATGAATCCATTGCCAAATCCAAGGCCACAGTGATTTACCCGTATGTTTTCTTCTAAGAGCTTTATGGATTTAACTCATGTTTAGATCTGTTCTAGTGTGCTAGCTGCTGAAATGCAATATACTAGAAATGGAATGGCTTTTAAAAAGGGGAATTTAATAAGTTACTAGTTTACAGTTCTAAGGCTGAAATAATGTACCAATTAAAACAAGTCTATAGAAATGTCCAATCAAAGGCATCCAGGGCACGACATCTTGGTTCAATAAGGCCGATGAAGTTCAAGGTTTCTCTCTCAAGTGAGAAGGCACATGGCGAACACAGTCACAGTTTCTCTCTCAGCTGGAAGAGAGCACATGGTGAGCAAGGTGTCATCTGCTAGCTTTCTCTCCTGGCTTCCTGTTTCATGAAGCTCCCCAGAAGGCGCTTCCCTTCTTCATCTCCAAGGTCACTGGTTTGTGGGCTCTCTGCTTCACGGTGCTGCAGCATTCTCTGCTCTCTCCAAATCTCTTATTCTCCAAAATGTTTCCTCTTTTATAGGACTTCAGAAACTTACAAAGACCCACCCAAATGAGTGGACATGCCTCTACCTAATCCATTTTAACAACCACTCTTGATTAAATTATGTCTCTAGGGAGATTATCTGATTACAATTTCAAAGATACAATACGGAATAGGGATTAGAAGAAATGGCTGCCTTTAAAAAATGGGATTAGGATTAAAACATGGCTTTTCTAAGGTACATACATCATTTCAAACCAGCACAAGATCATTGATCCAATGTTTTATATGGTTTAAGGTAATGGCCCAAATTCATTCTCTTTCACGTTGACATCCAGTTTTCTCAGTACCATTTGCTGAAGAGACAATTCTTTCCACATTGAATGGTCCTGGCTCCCTTGTCAAAATTGGCTATAGATATATGGGTTTATTTCTGGGTCTCTCAATTCCATTCCTTTAATCCATATGTCTGTCCTCATGTAGTATATTGTAACTGCTTCTCCAGGTAATACTCAGCCCCTGGATGACAGGGTCAACATTTGATATATTTTATGCCAAATAAGTGGATTAGCTAATAAGGAGGAAATAGAGTGAAGTGACAACTGTCCTATAAATTAAAGCAGGTAGATAGGGATTGAAGTAAAATGGAGAGGGTATGCTTTTTTTTTTTTTTTTTTTTACTTTCTTTGATTGTATAACATATTTACAAAGCAAAGAAAGAAAAAAACAATAGTTTTCAAACCACTCTTCAAGTAATTACAGGACAGATCCCAGAGTTTGTCATGGGCTACCATACCATCCTCTCAGATTTTTCTTTCCTTCTAGCTGCTCCAGAATATAGGAGTCTAGAAGGAATAAATATTTTTTTATCATCATAATTTCCTTTTTTTGTGTGAAAAATAACACATATACAAAGAAGCAAAACATTTCAAAGCACAGTATGACAATTAGTTGTAGAACAGATTTCAGAGTTTGGTATGGGTTACAATTCCACAATTTTAGGTTTTTATTTCTAGTTGCTCTAAGATACTGGCGTCTAAGAGAAATATTAATTTAATGATTCAACGATCAAATTCATTTGTTAAACTCTACCCTCTCTGTATAACTCCACCATCACCTTTGATCTTTCTTTCCTACTCTTTAGGGGTATTTGGGTTATGGCCATTCTAACTTCTTCACATTGAAAGGAGCTGTTAATAATATGAGGTAGGGAGATGGAACTAGATGATGTTCTGGAGAGTCTGGGCCCTCTAGGTTTCAGGACATATCTGGTCCAGGGACCCAGCTGGAGGTTGTAGGTTTCTGGAAAGCTACCCTAGTGCATGGAACCTTTGTAGAATCTTATATATTGCCCTAGGTGTTCTTTAAGATTGACTGGAATGGTCCTGGTTGGGGTTTGACAAGTTATGATAGGTATCAATGTCTAACTGAAGCTTCCATAAAAGTGACCTCCAGAGTAGGTCTCACCTCTGTTTGAAATAGTCTCTCAGCCACTGATACCTTATTAGTTACATTTCTTTTTCCCTTTTTAGTCAGGGTGGAATTGTTGATCCCCTGGTGCCAGGGCCGGACTCATCCCTCGGAGTCATCTCCATGTTGCCAGGGAGACTTCCACCCTTGGATGTCATGTCCCATGTAGAGGGGAGGGCAGTGATTTCACTTACAGAGTTGGGCTTAGAGAGAGTCAGGCCACATCTGAGCAACGAAATAGGTCCTCCAGAAGTAACTCTTAGGCATACTATAAGTAGATTAAGCTTCTCCAATATCTACGTATGCTTCACAAGAGTTAAACCTCAAGATCAAGGGTATGGCCTATTGATTTGGGTGTCCCTAAAATTTGACACAGTATCAGGGGATTTCCTGATGGTAAAGTTTAATAGTTCCATATTTTTTCTCCCATCCCTCAAGGGACCTTGCCAGTACTTTTTGATTATCTGCATAATATATTCTAGGATGTATCCAGGCATCACATTAAGCTATACAGGATTAAAGGCCCTCATTCTTATTCTGGGCCCCCTGTGTTTCAATTGCTTAAATGAGCTATCCAGATAAGTTGAGTTAGATTATGTGCTACAGAAAAATTAGGTTCTGGACAAAATAAACCTTTCTTCCTTTGGTCTCAAAGAAGCAGGTAGGTGCAGTTCTAAAATAATGTTCTCAAAATTTCAAAAATTGGTCAGATTGACTCATGCAAAGAATTTATTGGTTCAGGAATTCAACTAAAATGGAATAAATCTAATTTTGTTTTGACCACAAATCTATGTTAAATATTTTCAGTAATGTCCATTTATGAGTCATCTAATGAAGAAACTTTATCTTTGGTCTTTTTCTCTCCAGAGGTCCTATCCTTTTTGAATTAGGGACAATGGGTGTAGTGGAAAGCTTCTGGCCTCTGGGTAATGATGCTTGTGTGACCTGAGTCAGTCACCTAATATATCTCAGCTTCATTCTTCTCATTTTCAATGGGGAACCTTCAAGGGAAATACTTAAATGTGTGTGGACAATGATGTTTAAGTAAAAGTCTGTATATATCTGTATATGTTGGGTTGCAAACAACTGTAAAACACTCTATCTAGCTCTTTTTAATGACCTGGAAAGTTTTGCCTCAACATACCTGTTCTTTGTCGGTTTTTCTGTCTTAATTTTATTTAACACAACTTAAAAATCTAACCAGAATCCAGGGGACTTATTACCTCTTAATTTTTCCATTAATTGGAAATAGATTTGGCAACATTGCTTTGTTGGCGTACAGGTTACACCCCCTTTCTTTCCCTGGCATCTAGAGACACTTCTTTAAAATTCTGTGGCTTACAGGCATTACATACTTGAAAAGTAAGCCTTCTCGATTGTGCTTAATTGTGCTTACTGGCCTGTTTTTCAATTTAGCTTGCACATATTTAAAGTGAGACGCTTGTTGACTTGTTGCTTTCACATTATTGCACCATGGATGCTAATTCCAAGGTTTCTTGGGGGTAAAAAAAGCAAGGTAATTTTGTTTCCCTTTTTTTTTTGGTAGCTTTAGCCCATTCCTCAGTTACTGTCATGGAAACCTTCCAGGGATGTTGAATGTCATGTTTTGAAGGTAAGCATGGTTTGTTTCAGAAACAGGATTTCATATCTCTTTAGGCAATGTTTAGAGTATGTCACCACTAGGCAAATATTTAATTGGTGATTGGCAGTAAATCCTGCTGAATTTTATACCTTATTAAAGGGTCAGAAGGAAAGTCAATGTTATTGACCAAAGTGAGGTGTTTAACTGTCAGTGGATGATTTTGTCTAATGAAAAAGTAAAGCAAACCTTTTCCTCACAAAGAATCAAATATGATTTTCAGATATTTATCAAACAGTTGCAAATGGACATCATGGTAGGCATTGTTGTATTTAGCTGGGAGCATGTTTTTATTTGTGTTTTAAATTTATATTAATTGTCAGTGCTTAATAGTTGGGAAATGTCTCTCAAAACATCTGTTCCATTTATCTATTTATGTATAATAAATCATCACAGCATTTAGTGGTTTAAAATTCAGAGTTCTGAGGGTTGACTGAGCTCAACTAGGAGATTCTCATTCAGGGTTTTTCATGAGCTTATAGTCAGATGGTGGCTGGGATTGGTCTTGAAAGTTTCTCACCCTATATCTCATGGTGGTTGCTGGATGTTGGCCGGGACTTCAGTAGGAGCTGTGTGCTGGTTTGAAAGGAAGTATGTCCCCTAAAAAAGCCATGTTTTAATCAAAATCCCGTTTCATAAAGGCAGAATAATCCCTATTCAATACTGTATGTTTGAAACTGTGATCAGATCATCTCCCTGGAGATGTGATTTAGTCAAGAGTGGTTGTTAAGATGGATTAGGTGACATCATGTCTCCACCCATTGGCATGGTCTTGATAAGTTTCTGGAGTCCCAGAAAAGAGGAAACATTTTGGAGAATAAGAGATTCAGAGAGAGCAGAGAAGAACGACATAGCCATAAGAAGCAGAGAGTCCACAAGCGAGCGACCTTTGGAGATGAAGAAGGAAAATGCCTCCCAGGGAGCTTCAAGAAACAGGAAGCCAGGAGAGAAAGCTAGCAGGTGATGCCTTGCTCACCATGTGCTCTTCCAGCTGAGAGAGAAGCCCTGACTGTGTTCACCATGTGCCTTCTCACTTGAGAGAGAAACCCTGAACTTCATTGGCCTTCTTGAACCAAGGTATCTTTCCCTGGGTGCCTTTATTGGACATTTCCATAGACCTGTTTTAATTGGGACATTTTCTCAGCCTTAGAACTGTAAACTAGCAACTTATTAAATTCCCCTTTTTAAGAGTCATTCTGTTTTTGGTATATTGTATTCCAGCAGCTAGCAAACTAGAACAAGCTGTCAGCCAGAATACCTTCACTTAGCTCTTCTATGTGTATTACAGGAGCAAGCATTCCAAAGACAGGGAGTAGAAGCTCCCAGTTTCTTAAAGTTTGAACTTGGAAACTGACACAACATCACGTCTACCATATTCTATTGGTCAAGCAGACACAGAACACACAGATGTTTTATTTAAGGGGACCGTATGGCTGACGACCCCTTGAGATGGTCCTGAAGAAAGAACCAGATGCCAGTTATAGTTTCAGGCTAGAAACCTCCACAATTGATGGGCCTGGGGTGAGAAGAGGGATATGATTCAAGCGGGTTGCTAGTTTCTCGAAGCTTGGTAATTAAGGAAAGACATGGGCAGTGATATTCAAGGTGACAGGGATGAGTGATAAGGAATGCGCTATGTCCAATCAAGGACTATATGTACTATTTAATATTAATAATATTAAGTACTTAAGAATATCCATGGGGTAAATAAATGTATGCACGATAAAGCATAACATAAAATTTTTATTATTTTAATATTTATAAAATATCAATACTGGGATGTCACATGAATTAGTTGATATTTAATTATAAGCAGGGAATAGTTTAAATTAGAATTTTAACTTTGGGAGTTGATAGTGGAATTGGATTTTTCTTCCCTGAATGTCCCAAGAAGTAATTACTTCATTTCTGGCTTACAAGACAAGTGTAATATTTTTACTACAGGGGCTGTTATTGTTTTATTAAATAATTTTCTAGTGTACATGCCAATGGTATTAGAATTAAAATAATTGAAAAGTATGAGATTGATGCGATTTGGCCAATAATGATAAGTGGGTGTTCGACTAGTTGACCTCTGATTCATGTTAAGATTAGTAAATTGGCTGTTAATAGTCAGAATAAGAACTGATTCAGTGGACGAAATATTATGCTATGTTGTTTGGCTGGATGGAGTAGTGGAATAATTATTAATACTAAGACGGAGCTTAGGGGGAGAGAACAGAGACCTCACCTCTTCATGGGAGCAGTGTAAAATAATTTTGAGACCATGTTTTAAAACCACCACAATTTTAAAACCACTGCAATATCGATTGTCTAGCTTCTCTTGAAAATAAAAACTCAGGAGATAAAAGAGCACTGTGTGTGTGTGTGAGAGAGAGAAATATGGTGTGTGTATGTGTATATAAGGGGATGTGACCGTGAAATGATGAGGCTATAAAACTAGAGAGGCAGGCAGTGCCTTGTTAAAATGCTTAGAATATATCTCAAGGATTGTGGGGAGCCGCTTATGACCTTTTGGGTCATAAGGTGACATGACTATGTATGTATCTTCTATCACCTATCTATCTATCTATCTATCTGTCTGTCTGTCTGTCTGTCTGTCTGTCTGTCTGTCTGTCTATCTATCTATCTATCTATCAGAAAAGGAAGCATTTCCTAGTGTTTCAGAAGGAATCATTTGCACAAATCAAAGCCCTTGCAGGCTGAGGCCAACCTGGCTTCACTGCTTTTTACAATTGACTATAAGCCATTTTTCTTTTTAAACTAAAACAGTTTATTACTCTGTACCACCCACGCTTTGAGGCTACCTGCATTTGAAATTAAGAAAATCACATTTCCTCATTCACAAACACCATTTCAGACTTTCTTGATTCAAACAGGGCTGCCTCCTCAGATTCTGAAATATAAATTAGGGAGGAGAAAAAAAAATTGAAAAGAATTCATAAAACTTTAAATATACTTGAATGTCATTTGACCTGCTCTCCCTGTCATCCCCCTCCCTTAATTTCTATTTGCCTCAGAAAAAGCCTGAGCTGAGCCCAGAGCCTTGGATCTCTGTGAACATATTCACAGCCAGCCAGAGAGTGTTCCTTCTCTTCCCAAATTGAATTGTTAGCAAGCTGCAAATCAAGTACGTCTTGTATGTCAATGTACATGGATCTCCCCTTCTTCCCCCCCAAAAAGATACACAAAGATGATGTATTTTTATTAAAAAGAAAAAAAGCCTAGATAGATATTTTCACTTAAGATTATAAAAACCTCCACTCATATTTTCATGGCCTTAGAACTATAAACTTACAACTTAATAAATTCTCTTTTTTATTAATTTTTAAATTTTTAAAAAAATACAATGACAAACACAAACATTCTTAACATATGATCATTCCCTTCTACATATATAATCAGTAATTCACAATATCGTCACATAGTTGCATATTCATTATCATGATCATTTCTTAGAATATTTGGATCAATCCAGAAAAAGAAACAAAAACAGAACAAAATTCATACATACCATACCCCTTACCCCTCCCTGTCATTGATCATTAGCATTTCAATCTACTAAATTTATTTTAACATTTGTTCCCCCTATTTATTTTTATGCCGTATGTTTTACTCATCTGTTGATAAGGTAGATAAAAGGAGCATCAGACACAAGGTTTTCACAATCACACAGTCACATTGTGAAAGCTATATCATTA
>PVIY010057605.1:0-12815 GCA_004026745.1 Myrmecophaga tridactyla
ATAAAATAAAAAAGATGAGATGGTGGAAGCAAGAAATGCACTTCCAATAATAACTTGGAATAACGGACTAAAATTACCAATTAAAAGATACAGATTGGCAGAATGGATTAAGAAACATAATCCAACTATATCCTGCTTATAAGAGACGCATCTTAGACACAAGGATACAAATAGATTGAAAGTGAAAGGATAGAGAAAGAGTTTCCTTGCAAGTTGTAACCAAAAGAAAGCAGGAGTAGCTATACTGATATTGAACAAAATAGACTTTAAATGTAAAGACACCATAAGAGACAAAGAAGGATACTATATACTGCTTAAAGGGTCAATTCACCAAGAAGATAAAACAATCAAAAATGTTTATGCTCCCAATCAAGGAGCTCCAAAGTACATGTGACAGACACTGACAAAACTGAAAGGAGCAATAGATGTTTCAACAATGATAGAGGAGACTTCAATACACCACTCTCCTCTATAGATAGAACAACCAGACAGAAGATCAACAAGGAAACAGAGAAGTTAAATAACCTGATAAATGAATTAGACCTAACAGACATATATAAATCATTGCACAAGGTCATACATTCTTCTCTAGGGCTCATGGAACATTCTCCAGGATAGATCATATGTTGAGGCACAAAACAGGTCTTTATAAATTTTAAAATACTGAAATTATTCAAAACATTTTCTCTAATCACAATGGGATGAAGGTGGATCTCAATAACCACCAAAAAATGAGAACATTCACAAATATATGGAGATTAAATAACACACTCTTAAACAACCAGTGGGTCAAAGAAGAAATTGCTAGAGAAATCAGCAGCTATCTAGAGATGAACGAAAATGAAAATACAACTTATTAGGACTTATAGGATGCAGCAAAGGCTGTGCTGAGAGGGAAATTTATTGCCTTAAATGCCTATATTAAAAAACAAGAAAGAGCAAAAATTGAGGACTTAACAGCAAACCAGAAGGAATTTGAGAAAGAACAGCAAACGAACCCCAAAGCAAATAGGAGAAGAGAAATAACAAAGATTAAAGCGGAGATAAATGAATGAGAGAACAAAAGAACAATAGAAATAATCAATAAACCCAAATGTTGGTTCTTTGAGAAAAATCAATAAAAGCGATAGGCCACTAGCAAGACCGACAAAGAAAAAAAGAGAGAGGATGCAAATAAACAAAATCAGAAATGAGAAGGGGTGCATCACCACAGACCCTGAAGAAATAAAAGAAGTCGTAAGGGGATACTATGAACACCTAGATGCCAACAAAATAAACAACTTAGATGAAATGGACAAATTCCTGGAGACACACAAACAAGCTACACTGACTCAGGAAGAAATAGAAGATCTCAACAAACCAATCACAAGTAAAGAGATTCAATCAGTCATCAAACATCTTCCTACAAAGGAAAGCCCAGGACTAGATGGCTTCACAGGGAATTTTAGCAAACATTCCAGAAAGAACTAACACCAATCCTGCTCAAAATTTTCCAAAAAATTGAGGAAAAAAGGAACTCTACCTAACTCATTTTATGAAGGTAATATCATTTTAATACCAAAACCAGGTAAAGATGCTATAAGAAAGGAAAACTACAGGTCAATATCCCTAACAAACATAGATGCAAAAATTCTCAATGAAATATTAGTAAATCGAATCTAACAACACATTATAAGAATTATACACCCCAATCAAGTGGGGTTTATACAAGGAATGCAAGGATGGTTCACAAGAAAATCAATTAATGTAATACAGAATGTTAACAAATCAAAAGGGAAAAATCACATAATCATCTCAATTGATGCTGAGAAAGCATTTGACAAAATTCAGCATCCTTTTCTAATAAACACTCCAAAAGATAGTAATCAAAGGAAACCACCTCAATATGATAAAGGGAATATATGAAAAGCTGATAGCCAGCATTGTACTCTATGGAGAGAGACTGAAAGCCTTCCCCCTAAGATCAGGTACAAGATAAGGATGCCCACTGTCACCACTATTATTAAACATTATGCTAGAAGTTCTAGCTTGAGCAATCAGGCAAGACAAAGAAATAAAAGGCATCCAAATTGGAAAAGAAGAAGTAAAACTCTCATTATTTGCAGATGATATACTATACTTGGAAGAAAGTTATTTGAGCTAATAAACAAATTCAGCAGGTGGTAGGATATAAAATTAATGTGCAAAAATCAGTAACGTTTCTACAGACAAGCAATGAGCTAGCTGAGGAGTCAGTCAAGGAAAAAATTCCACTCAACATAGCAACTAAAAGAATCAAATACTTAGGAATGAACTTAACTACAGATGTAAAGGACTTGTACACAGAAAACTACATAACACAGCTAAAAGAAATCAAAGGAGATCTAAATAGGTGGAAAGACATTCCCTGCTCATGGACAGGAAGGCTAAATATAGTTAAGATGTCAATTCTCCCCAAATTGATCTACAGATTCAACACAGTACCAATCAAAATTTCAACAATCTACTTTGAAGATTTGGAAAAGCTAACTACCAAATTCATCTGGAAGGGAAATAGCTAAAAGCATCCTAAAAAAGAACGAAGTGGGAGGATTAACACTCCATGACTTTAAAGCCTGTTATAAAGCCACAGCAGTCAAAACAGCCTGGTACAGGCAGAAAGATAAAAGCATTGACCAATGAAATCAGACTGAGAGTGCAGAAATAGACCACCAAATCTATGGTCAACTGATTTTTGACAAGGCTCCCAAATCCTCTTAACTGGGACAAAATAGTCTTTACAATAACTGGGCATGGAAGAACTGGATATCAATAGCCAAGAGAATGAAAGAGGACCCCTATCTTGCACCTACACAAAAATTAGCTCAAAGTGGATCAAACACCTAAATATTAGAACTAGCACCATAAAGCTTCTAGAAGAAAATGTAGGGAAACATCTTCAAGACCTAGTAATAGAAGGCAGCATCCTAAACTTTATACCCAAAGCACAAGCAACAAAAGAAAAAATAGATAAATGGGAACTCCTCAAAATCAAATGGTTCTGTACCTCAAAAGACTTTGTCAAAAGGTGAAGAGGCAGCCAACTCAATAGGAAAAAATATTTGGAAATCACATATCAGACAAAGGTTTGATTTCCTGTATATACAAAGAAATCATACAACTCAACAACAAAAGAACAAACAATCCAATTATAAAATGGCTAAAAATATGAATAGGCATTTTTCTGAAGAGCAAATACAGATGGCTCAAAAGCACATGAATAGATGCTCATTTTCACTGGCTATAAGGGCAATGCAGATCAAGACTACAATGAGATACCACCTCACACCTATAAGAATGGCTGCTATTAAACAATCAGAAAACTATAAATGTTGGAGAGGATGTGGAGAAACTGGGACACTTATGCACTGCTGGTGGGAATGTATTATGGTGTAGTCAGTATGGAAGCTGTTTGGCGGTTCCTTGCGAAACTATATAGCAAGCTGCCCTATGACCCAGCTGAAAGCAATGACACAGACAGATATTTGCACACCGATGTTCATAGCAGCATTATTCACAATCACCAAAAGATGGGAAAAAAACAAATGCCCAACAACAGACGAATGGATCAACAAAATGTGGTATACACATACAATGGAATATTATGCAGCAGTAAGACAAAATGACATCATGAAGCCCATGACAAGATGGATGAGCCTTGGGGACATAATGCTGAGTAAAATTAGCCTGACACAAAAGGACAGATACTGTATAATTCCACTTTTATGACCAGCATAAAGGTATAATCAGAGACTTATAATACAGAATACAGGAGATTTAGAGATACATAGCGGCTAGAGATGGGTGAACCGTTAGCTAATGAGGTTGAACTCCAATGTAAGGGGATAAATAAGAGTGAAGGTGATCCTATAGTGGGTCTGGAAATAATATTACCATATAGAAGATGAACAAAATTGTAAGGGGTTGTATAGACCTTTGTGCCCCACTGACTCACACTAGAAATATGAATGAGTTCTTGTAAGAATTACTTCAAGCTATGATTCTTGAATAAAGAGTGTTTAAGTCCAGGGTACAAGGAGAAAACTGCCATTGCATGCTATGAGCTATGTTCAAAAGGAAACCATCAGCACTACCACAGCAACAGCAGAGGTAAATAATGGGGTGAGGGGAAGAGTTAAGAGGAGGTATAGATCTCCTGTTTGGTGACGGTGTGTTTATTCGTTTTCTGTCTCTTGGGAACAATGAAATTATCTAAAATTGAGAATGTTGATGGACTGTGGACTTTGGGCCCTCTACATGATGTCCGATGAATGCAGGTGGCTGAAGGATGCTCTGATGGAGAAGTAGATCAGTGAACAATGGTGTATGCTTACGAACGAAGGCTGAGCTGCTACAAAAAGGATCAATGTCGTGAGGCATGCAATGATGTGAATGAACATGTGGGACATTTGGTGAGACAAAATAAGCCAGAAACAAAAAAACAACAATGGTATGGTCACCTTTAGAAAATGCTTATAAGAAAACAAGGGCCTAAATTGCAAGCTTTTAGAGCAGACACATTAAGTCCGGAGTGGTGATGAGTATTTCTGGATTTTGAGAGGCTATTTTATATATATAACCTAATATTTAGAGACAAGAACAAACCAAACAGGTTAGGGTTAAAATGATTCAGAACAAAGGGGTAAGGAAGACAGTATCTATATTTTAGAACCACACATACTCTTTGAGACCAATGGAAGAAAGGTTTATTTTATCTGAAACTGAAATTTTCTGTAGTGCATAATCTAATGCAATCTATCTGTACAGCTCATTTGAACAACTGAAACACAGAGAGCACAGAATGAGAAAGAGGTCCTTTAATCCTGTATAGATTATTGTAATGCCTGGAAACATCCTAGAGTATATTAACCAGATAATCAAAAAGTATTGACAAAGTCCTCTGAGGGAGGGGAGAAAGAATATGGAACCATTAAACCTTACCATCAGGGAATCCCTTGATATAGTGTCAAACTTTAGGGATACCCAAATCAATAGGCCGTGCCCTCGATCATGAGACTGACTCTTGTGAAGCTTATATAGGTAGCAGAGAAGCTTAGACTACCTATAGGTATGCCTAAGAGTTACTTCTGGAGGGCCTCTGTTGTTGCTCAGATGTGGCCTCAGTCTCTCTAAGCCCAACTCTGCAAGTGAAATCATTGTCCTCCCCCGCTACGTGGGACATGACATCCAGGGGTGAAAGTCTCCCTGGCAATGTGAGAGAGGACTCCCAGGGATGAATCCAGACCTGGCACCATGGGATCAACAATTCCATCCTGATCAAATTGGGGAAAAGAAGTATAATTAATAAAGTATTAGTGGCAGAGAGAGTTCAAATAGAGTCTAGAGGCTACTCTGGAGGTTGCTCTTTTTTTTTTTTTTAATTTGCATATGGGCAGGAGGCACCAGGGATCAAACTCCAGACCTCTAGCATGGCAGGTCAGAGCCCCGCCCGCTGAGCCACGGCAGCCGCCCTGAGGTTGCTCTTATGCAAGCTTCAGTTAGACTTGGCTACCTATCATACTCTGCCAACCCCCAACCAGAACCATTCCAACCAATCCTACAGAACACCTAGGGCAATATATAAGATTCCACAAGGGTTCCAGGCACTAGAGTAACTTGCCAGAAACCTACAACCTCCAGATGTGTCCCTGGTCCACATAATTCCTGAAATCTAGCCCAGCCTCTCCAGAACATCAGAAAGTCCCATCTCCCTACCCCATATTAGTGACAGGCCCTTCCAAGAGCAAAAATTTAAAATTGCCATAGCCCAAACAACTCCAATGAGAGGTATGGAAAGATCACAGGTGATAGTGGAATTATACATAGAAGATAGGACTTAACAAATGAATATGAATACTGAATCATTAAATTGATATCTCTTTTAGTCTCCAGTATTTTAGAGCAGCCAGAAGTAAAAATCTAAAATTGTGAAGCTGTAACCCATATCAAAGTCTGAAATATGTTCTACAACTAATTGTGGTGCTGTGCTTGGAAATTTATAGCTTTTTTGTATATATGTTATTGTTCACAAAAAAAAGAAGGAAAAAAAAGTCAATTGTGATGATAAAAAAGTATTTAAGCCCTCTAGCCTCCTATATTCTGGAGCAGCTAGAAGGAAAACTATGAGAGGATCATATAGTAGCCCATGACAAACTCTGGGGTCCGTCCTGTAACCACTTTTTGAAGAGTGCTCTGAAAACTATTGCTTTTTTATTTCTTTGCTTTGTATATATGTTATACTATATGATAAAAAAGTTTTAAAAAAATGTTATTATTCAATCAATCATTCTATGAAGTACTTTGTTGTCATTAAGAAGAAACACGATTATGTGCATGACATTGAAAAAATACAAGAAGAAAAATGTAATTAAGAAATAGAAATCATGTGGCAAAGTATGTACATTATGATTCAGTTGTGTAAAATAACTATGCCATTATGTATTCATTTATATGCAAGTTGAAATGCATAGAAAAATGCCAGGACACGTAAATGTGAAAGTTAACAGTGGTAGAGTTTACCCCTGGGAAGGGAGCTGGGATAGCGCACTGCATGCATGTGTTGTCCATGTGTTTGCATACGCACATGTGTGTGTTAATTCTTTATTCTATATGTTTTCATATTTCTGTTTACTTTAATGGGAATGTAATCCTTAAATTTGTATGCACTTGAAAGCAAAATGTTATATATTTCAAATAAAAGAACTTTATATATAAAAAAATGAAGTTGAGTTTAAAATATTCACAAATACACAGAAACTGAGAGAATTTCTCAACAGAGATCTGCCCTACAAGAAACAATACACAGAGTTCTACAGGGAGAAAGGGAAAGACAAGAGAGAGAGGCTCAGAATAGAGGAAGAAACAAAGATTATAGGTTAGGGTAATCTAAAAGGGTAAAAAGAGAGACAAAAATAAGATATGACATATAAAAACCAAAGGATAAATGGTTGATATAAGTAATAACATTGAATAATGTTATTATTCAATGGATGGATTAAACCCCCCAATCAAAAGAAACAGTTGGCAGAATGGATTAAAGAAAGTATGATCCAACTATATGCTGTCTACAAGAGACTCACTTTAGACCCAAAGACACAAATAGGTTGAAAGAGAAAGGTTGGAAAAAG
Source organism: Myrmecophaga tridactyla (assembly GCA_004026745.1). Classification (NCBI taxonomy): domain Eukaryota; kingdom Metazoa; phylum Chordata; class Mammalia; order Pilosa; family Myrmecophagidae; genus Myrmecophaga; species Myrmecophaga tridactyla. The sequence continues at coordinate 7,146 of PVIY010057605.1, forward strand.
TCATTCCATGCAAACAGTAACTAAAAAAGAGCAGAGGTAGCTATATTAATACAGGACAGTAGAGACTTTAAATGCAAAACTCTTATAGGAGACAAAGATGGACACTAAATTTTAATAAAAGGGACAATCCATTAAGAAGAAATAATAATCATAAATATTTATTCACCCAACCATAGCACTCCAAAATACATGAGGAAAAAAAAAACATGAGGCAAACACTGGCAAAATTGAAGGACATTTCTACAATAATAGTTGGAGACTTTAATACACCACTTTCATAAATAGATAGAACATCTAGACAGAGGAGCAGTAAAGAAACAGAGACACTTGAATAATATGACAAAGAACTAGCTAGGCCAGCACAAAATTCATGTACAGAACACTGTACCCCAATACAGCGTATACAGTCTTCTGAAGTCCGTATAGATCATTCTCCAGTAGAGACCATATGTTGGATTATAAAACAAGTCTCAATAAATTTTAAAGAAGAAAATTCAAGAGAAATCAGTAAATACCTGATTATTTCAGTAAATATCAGTAAATCAATAAGTATCTCAAGATGAATGAAAATGAGAACACAGTATATCAAAACTTCTGAGATGAAACAAAGGCAGTGCTGGGATGGAAACCTGCAGCTCTAAATGCCTACATTAAAAATGAAGAAAGAACTAAAATTAAAGATCTAACTGCACACATGGAGGAACTAGAAAAAAGAACATCAAAGTAATCCCAAAGCAAGCAGAAGGAAGAAAATAACAGATTAGAGCAGAAATAAATGAAACTGAGAATTTAAAACAATAGAAAATCAACACCAACAGAAGTTTGTCTTTGAGAAAATCAATATAATTGGCAAACCCTTAGCTAGACTGACAAAGAAAGAGAGACGATGCAAATAAATAAAATCAGAAATGAGAGGGGGAACATTACAACTGACCCCACAGAAATAAAAAGGATCTTAGCAGTACACTTTGAACAACTGTATGCCAATTTAAATGACATGAACAAATTCCTAGAAATACAAGAACAACCTACACTGGCTCTAGAAATAAATACAGAAGACCTCAATAGACCAATCACAAGAGATTGAATCAGTCATCAAAAGCCTTCTAACAGACAAAAGCCCGGCACCAGATGGCTTCACAGATGGATTCTACCAGTCAATGCAAGAAAAATTCTTTGAAAAAATTGAAAAAGAGAGAACATTACCTAACTCATTCTATGAAGGCAACATCACCCTAATCCCAAAGCCAGGTAAAGATACCACAAAAAAAGAAAATTACAGACCAATCTCTCTAATGAATATACAGGCAAAAATCCTCAAAAAAATACTTGCAAATTAAATCTAACAGCACATTAAAAGAATTATACATATTATCAAGTGGTTTTGTCCCAGGTATGCAAAAGTGATTTAACACAAGAATGTTATTAATGTAATAATCTTCATTAACTAATCAAAGGGGAAAAACCGCATGATCATCTTGATTGACATTGAAAAGGCATTTGACAAAATCCACCATCCTTTTTGATAAAAACACTTAGAAAGACAGGAATAGAAGGAAACTTCCACAAGATGATAAAGGGCATTTTACAAAACCCCAGCGAGTATCGTACTCAATGGTCAAAGACTGAAAGCTTTCCCTCTGAGATTGGGAACCAGACAAGGATGCCTATTTTCACTGCTGTTATTCAACATTTTGTTAGCAGTGTTAGCTAGAGCAGTTAGACAAGAAAAAGAAATGAAAGGCAACCAAAATGGAAAGGAAGAAGTAAAACTTTCACTGTTTGCAGACGACATAATCCTACACATAGAAACTCCCCCAAAATCTATGACAAAGCTACTAGAGTTAATAAATGAGTTCAGCAAAGTGGTGGGATACAAGATCAACAAGCAAAAATCTAGTGTTTCTATATGCTAAAAATGAGCATTCTGAGGAGGAAATCAAGAAAAAATCCATTTAAAATAGCAACTAAAAGATTCAAATATCTCAGAATAAATTTAAACAAGGATGTAAAGAACTTTTACACAGAAAACTACAAAATGTTGTTATAAGAAATCAAAGATCTAAATAAAGGGAAAGACATTCCACATCCATGGATTGGAAGACTAACTATCATTAATATGTCAATTCTAACCAAACTGATTTACAGATTCAACACAATCCCAACTAAAATTCAAATGGCATGGGAATGGATAGAGGTATTAGTAGTATGTTAGTAGGCTTACATGTAATAGTGCCATACTGAAGGTGAATAAAAGTGAAAAGCATTGCTTAAAGTCATGTATGTCACTGATTAGCATTAGAGATATAAATAAGTACTTGCACAAACTATTTCACAGGTATGACACTTGTACAAAAAGTTAATAAAGGAATAAATACTTATTGCATGCTATGGACTATATTTAACAGGAATACATTATTAGTACCACAATAATACTAAAGGTAAATAATGGGGAGGGGACGATAAGAGTTATGGGGTATTTTGGGTTTTCTCTTTGGTGTGGATATTTCTACCTGTTACTTTTCCCCTTGGAGCAATGAAAATTGTCTAAAATTGAAAATGATGATGATTGTACAACTAAGTGAGAATACTGTGAGACCCTGATGGTTTATTTTGGATAGAATATATGCTATATGAATGTATCTCAACAAAATCTGCAGATTCAAAATAAATAAGCAAATAAACAGAAAGACTCAAGTGCCAGAGAAAATGTGGGAAGAGAGGTATATCTACTCAATGTTGGTAGGGTATCAGAATAGTGTAGCCCCTGCGAAGGGAAGTGGACCCACAGGAGGCTAATTATAGGGTCATCATATGAGTAGGTCATCCATCACTGGGAATATACTTGGAAAAACTAAAAGCATGGACTCAAACAGATATTTGTACACTGATGCTTATGGCAACACTATCTATGATATCCAATAGATGGAGGTGGCCAAAGGGTACCTCAACTAAGAAGCAGAAGGGCGAACTGTGATACATATATATGATGGAATATTGTGTGGCTACAGAAAGGAACAAAGTCATTAGGCATGCAATGAGGTAAATGAAATTTGAGGACATTATGTTGAGCAAAATAAGCCAGAAACAAAAGGACAAATATTGTATTGTCTCTTTTAGAAAACACTCATAAGAAAATTGGTGCCTAGATTGTAAGCTCTTACAGCCATCACATATATTTCTGAGATTTAAGACTTATTTCTAAATTCTGAGATGTTGTGCTCTACGCGTATAAACTGGTATTTCCCTGGAACTCTGGGTACCTATGTGACACCTAAGACTCAGAGATGGAGCGCTGCAGCTCTGAAAGTCAGCAATGCTCCATGCAACAACAGTTAAAGAAACCAAAAAAGGGATCAGATTTCAATAAGAGATAAGAATGAAGCTTATCAGTCTGGTTGGGACTAAGGTATATCAGAATACAGAGTAAAGGATGATATTGTCTGAATTTTAGAACTTCACCTAATATATGAAACCAAAGGAAGAGGTGTTTATTTGTACAAAACAAATTTTCTGTAGGACACATTCCAGCTTTACCTGTCTGACCAGTTCATTTAAACAACTTAACATAAGAAACCTAGAAATGGGAATGAGATCTTGTAATTCTGTACAGCTTAACTGTAATAGCCAGATACATTCCAGAGTATGTTGGGCAGATAATTAAAAAGTATCGGCAAAGTCCCTTGAGGGACTGGAGAAAAAATACAGAATGATAAATTTCCCTACTTGGGAAATCCCTGATACTTTCTAGCATTAGGGACTCCCAATTTAATAGGCCAAACCCTTGATCTTGAGTCTTGCTCTTGTGAAACTTATATCTGTAATGGGAAAGTTAAACCTACATATAATTATACCTAAGAGTCACTTTCAGAGAATCTCTTTTGTTGCTTGGATATGGCCTCTCTCTTTCTGAGCTCAACTCTGCAGGTAATAAACTCATTACTCTCCCCCCTACAAGGGACACAAATTCCAGGGTGTAGGTCTCCCTGGCAATGTGGGACAAGACTCCCAGGGATGAGCCTGGCCCTGGAATCATGGGATAGATATTGCTTATCTGACCAAAAGTGGAAAAAAAATGAAGCAAAATAAGACATCAGTAGCTAAGAAATTTCAAATAGAGTCAAGAGGCCATTCTGGAGGTTACTCTTATGCCAACTTCAGCTAGATATTACAAATTGCCACAATATGCCAAATCCTAAAAATGCTCAGAGCTCTAAATGAGGCTCTATAAAAGTTTCACTCACTAAGTTTATTTTTCAGACACTTAAAACTTCCAGATTGTTCTTATTCCAGTAAGCCCGGAAACCCAGAGGCACTAGTCTCTCCAAGAACATCAACTAGTTGCATCCCCCTACCCCACAATGTTGGCACCTCTTTTCAACATAAAGAAGTTATAAGTCTTAATGCCAAAATATCTCTGAAGATTTGGAGAAGGATCAAATGAGAGGGAGAAGTTGTAACAGAGAAGATAGGATTTAACAAATGTTTGTGACTACTGAATCACTATTTTGATATTTCTTGTTACTCTCTAATATCTTAGGACAGCTAGAAGAGAATACCTGAAATTGTGGAACAGTAACCCATACCATACTTTTGCCATTTTCTCTATAACTACTTGTTAAACTGTACTTGAAATTTATCACTTTTCTGAATGTTATACTTTACAATAAAATATGTTTAAAACAATCACTTGAGCCTATATGTATTGGTGTATTTCTAGACTCTCTGATCTAAACGTTTAAACTTACATCAATTAAATTCTCTGAATTACAGTAGCCTTATAGCAAATTTTGGAATCAAAATAAATAAATAGTTCCAAAGGCCTACTATGCCAAAATAGAAAAGCCAATTATCAAATTTATTTGGAAGGGTAAGGGGCCCCAAATCAATAGCCAAGAACATCTTGAAAAGATGAGTTAGAGGACTCACATTGCCTGACTTTACTGCATATTATAAAACTAGAGTGGCCAAAACATCATGGTGCTAGCATAAAGATAGATATATTAACCAATGGAAATGAAATGAGAGTACAGAAATAGGCCCTCATATTTATGCCCTATTGATATTTGTCAAGTCTGCCAAGTCCACTCAACTGGAATAGAATAGATTCTTCCATAAATGGTGCTGGAAGAACTGGATATCCATATGCAAAAGAATGGAAGAGGATCCCTATTTCACACCTTATACAAAAGTTAACTGAAAATTGATCAAAGACCTAAATATAAGAACCAGGGCCATAAAATTCCTAGAAGAAAACATAGGAAAGCATCTTCAAGATCTTGCCACAGACAATGATTTCTTACACTTTACAGCCAAAGCACAAACACTGAAAGAAAAAATAAATGGCACCTCAAAATTAAAAACCTTTGTACTTCAAAGAAGTTTATCAATAAAGTGAAAGGTAACCTATTCAATGGGAGAAAATCTTTGGAAACCACAAATCTGATAAGAGCTTAATATCCAAAATATAAAACAAAATCCTACAACCAAAAAATAAAAAGACCACTCAATTTAAAAATGGGCAAAATAGTTGAACATTTTTTCTAGAGAGGAAATATAAATGGCTAAAAAGCACCAAAAAAGATGTTCAAAATCACTAGCTAGGGCGGGCCATGGTGGCTCAGTGGCAGAGTTCTCGCCTGCTATGCCGGAGGCCCGGGTTCGATTTCC
>PVIY010057606.1:0-12791 GCA_004026745.1 Myrmecophaga tridactyla
CCCAAACGGGTGGAGACATGTCGTCACCTAATCCAATTTAACAACCACTCTTGACCAAATCACATCACCCAGGGAGATGATCTCATTACAGTTTCAAACATACAGTATTGACTAGAGATTATTCTACCTTTAAGGAATGGGTTTTATATCAAAACATGGCTTTTCTTAGGGGGCATACTTCTGTTCAAACCAGCACACCAAGTGACCAAAGTTACATCACCAAGATTTTTTACTCCGTGGATAAAGCACTGAAGGGCACATCACCTCTGTGGCATAACCTCATTCTAATCAGGAGAGAAGTCAGACAGGCCCACATTGAAGGATCTTCTATACAATAATTTAAAAAGTTTCAAGGTCATGAAAATAAACAAATAAAGGCTGAGGAACTGTCCAGATTGGAGGACCTATGGCAACTATATGCAATGTGGAATCCTGACTATGATCCTATCCCAGGAAAAGGTCATTAGTGAGACAACTAGAAAAATGCCAGTAAAGATCTGTAGATTATTTGATAGTATTGTGTCAATGTTAATTACATGGTTTAGATAATTTACAAGGTTACTTAACATGTTAACATTAGGGGGAACTGGGTGAATGGTATATGAGAATTGTGTACTATTTTTGCAATCTTCTTTGTTAGTCTAATATTATTAAAAAACATATATATATATAACAACAGTGCTGAAGTAAGCATCCTAGAGGTCTTCCTGTCTCCTTTGTATGAGTTTCCCCATGACAGATACCCTGAAGTGGAAGAGTTGAATACAGGTTATGAGTACCTTCAACTTGATTAGGTATTGCCAAAATACTCTTGAAGGGTTATACCACTAAATACTGTACCAACAATGTAGAGGGATTCCCATTTTTCCACATTCTTACCAATTTTTCATGTCATGATATATTAATTTTTGATGATATGAAAATGTAGTTCATGTTATTGAGCATTTCTATGATTACTAATGAGATTAGGCATCTTTTTATAAATATATTGGCCATTCAGCTTTATACTTTCATAAGTAATCTGTTATAATTATTTCACCGTTATGTTTTACTCGTTCATTTTTTAAAATTTAATTTGTTGGAGGTTTTCCTTAATATATTTTTGATACTAAACTTTAGTCACTTACATGAGCAGCAAACATCGTCATCCAGCTTGTGGCTTGCTTTTACATTTTGCTTATGGTGTCTGCAATTGTGCCATCCGTTTTAGTCTTAATATGTTCATATTTATTATACTTTTCCTTCTAAGATTTTTTTGTATTATAGCAGAGAAATCTTTTACTATTCAGAGGTCATAAATATTTTTTCTTTTAGAGTTTTAGAATCTCTAGAGAATGGGTTTGTTTTTGGTGTATGGAATGAAGAAGGGATTTACTATAATTTTTACTCCGTGGATTATCACTTGTCCTGAAACTATATGTTAAACATATATTTAACTATGTTAAACAAAACTCAGTATCTAGGCTCTTTACTATGTTTTGTTAATATATTTTCTTATCCATTAATAACTATGGCTTTATATGAAGACGTGCTATCTCCTTAGACAGGCTCTGTCATCACAGTTCTTCTTTAATACTGTCTTAGATGTGTTTGGCCCTTTAGCCATTCAAGTCAATTTAAGCCTCTTGTTTAGTTCCATGAAAGATTTTAAATTGGGATTTTGATTAGCATCACATGCCATTTCTAGATTTCAGTTGTCATAATATCAAGTCTTTTCATTTACCATCTTGAAATCTCTCTCCATTCATTTAGGCTTTATTGTATTTACTAATTCTATAATAGTTTATACATATTTTGTTAGATTTATTCCTAAATTGTATTAGCTGAAAATTGCCCAATTGTCTGAGAGAAAACCCACTCCATTGTCTTAAATATATTAGCATTTAACTTCTTGAGTAAAAGACGTCCAGAGGTACCCAGTTGCTGGTGCTCTGAGGACTATAAATGTCAAGGTTGAGGTCTTTGTGATTCCCTATTCTTTACTTTCATGGTTTCAAAATGACTTTGGGAGCTGTTTTAGTTGATTAATGCTGCCGGAAGTGCAATATACCAGAAATGGGTTGGTTTTTATAAAAGCAATTTATTAAGTTACAAGTTTACTGTTCTAAGGCCATAAATTGTCCGAACTTAGGCATTCAGAGAAAGATAACTTGACTCAAGCAAGGGTTGAATGTTCAAGGTTTCTCTGTCAATTGGGAAGGCATGGTAACATCTGCAAATTTCTCTTCAGGCTACTTGTTTCAAAACAACTTCCTCTAGGGCATTTGCTTTCTGCATCTTCAAATGTCTCTCTGTGTGGGCTCTGAAGCTTTTTCCAAAATGGTTCCAACTTAAAGGACTCCAATAAGCCACCCACTTTGAATGGGTGGTGACACATCTCCATGTAAACCACCTAATCAAAAGGACTCACCCACAATTAGGTGAGTCACATCTCCATAGACACAACTTGAGCAAAAAGATCCCACCCAATAACATTAAATGAGGAACATGGTTTTTCTGGGGTACACAACAGTTTCAAGCCAGCACATTCCACCCTCTGGAACCCAAAAAGACATGTTCTTTCCATATACAAAATACACTTATTCCATTAAAATATCAAAGTGTTAAACCATTTCAGTAGCAGTACAAATACAATACAAAGTTAAAACCAGTACAAAGTCTCATCAAGTTCAGTTAACAGTTGTCATGGTTAGGGACATGTGTCAACTTGGCCAAGTTGTGGTACCTGTTTATCTGATTGGGCAAGTACTGGCCTGTCTGTTGCAATGAGGACATTTCATAGGATTAGGTCATGATCACGTCAGCTGTGTCCACAGCTGATTCCATTTGTAATCAGCCAAAGGGGAGTGTCTTCTACAATTAGTGATGCTAAATCTAATCACCGGAAGCCTTTTAAGGAGGACTTAGAAGAGACAGATTCCATTCCTGCTTTGGCTGGTGAGCCTCTCCTGTGGAGTTCATCCAGACCCTCCATCGGAGTCGTCAGCTTCACAGCCTGTCCTGTGGATCTTGGACTCTGTGTTCCTGCGGTCACGTGAGACACTTATAAATTTTATATTTGCAAAGTGTTCCCTGTTGATTCTGTTTCTCTAGAGAACCCTAACTAATACACTGCCTTATGGAATTTGGACTAGCCCAATCCTGGTAGTTGTGTGAGAAAATTCTTATAAAAATATCATTACATACATATATATATACTGCATGTGTATGTATGTATATTTATGTATACAGTTCTGTTTCCCTAGAGAATCCTGATTGATACAGGGTTTCCAAATTAAATTTGGAAAATGCAGCTTGTCTTCTTCTTGCAGCTTGTAGTAAATTATGATAGGAAAGAGATAAATTGAGATCTGAACACTTGAGTACAAAGAAACCAGCACAACAGTCATTGTCTGTCCTAAGGCAAAATTCTCCTCTGGCTGTGGACTTGTAAAACTCAGAACAAGTTATCTGCTACCAATATGCAAGGTGAGGACAGTCATAGAATACATGTTTACATCACCATAGGGAGAAATCAAAAGAAAAACAAGGGTCACTGGACCCAAACAGTTCCAAAAACTTGAAAGGCAAAATCATCAGGACTTTACAAAGTGGCAGTCCCACCCTCTCCAAAGGCCTCTGCAGCAGCGCTGCTTTTTACAAATGCTGTAGTGAGGATTGCAACACGGGATTGTTGGAAGGACCACCTTTATCTTGGCTCCTCCCTCTCCAGACATTGGGTCAGCACCCAAGCTCTCTGCCATCTCCGGGGCACAAGTTCAACCTTCTCAAAGCAATGGGGTGATCACCAGCTCTCCCCAAATCCTTGGTTCATGTGTTCCACCATCTCTGAGGCCTGGGGCACTGAAGCTGTTCCTAAACAACATAGCAGAAGGCCCACCATCTGCTTCTGGGACAAACTCACCCTCTCCACATATATGGGTGGGACTGTTCTCTTGGCCGGAGATTCCCTGGCTCCAGATGTTAGCTTCTGTGTTTCTGCCTCTGAAGTCATTTTTCTTCAATATGTCCCTTTTCTGTCCCTTTTATTCCAGACTGGCAATGGTTCTATTTATATAGACCCACAACACTCGTGTTGGTTCTCTACACAGCTTGCAGGGATAATAACCATCAGACAATAGGACTTTCCCAAATCTTTTCTGGAGAACTCCATCTCCAATCTTTGCTTGGCCTGTAATGGCTGACTGCTTTAGTGGTTGGTTAAATCATTATGTGAGATCCTCTTCACTGGGATCTCACTTTCTGGAAGCCCAGGATTTCCCAGATCATCAATTTCTGTTTTCTTTGTACTCAAGAGTTCAGTTTTCAACTTCTCTCTTTCCTGTCACATTTTATTATAAACTTCAAGGAGAAGCCAGGCTGCATTTTCCACATTTAGTTTGGAAATCTCTTGAGCTAAGGACCATGGCTCACCATTTTTAAATTTTAACTTCTGAGCATAATCAGGACACAATTTAGCAGGACACAAACTCTCTGCCATTTTAAAACAAGGATTGCCTTCCTTCCAGTTTGCAGTAACACATGCATCATTTCTAAAGCCTTATCAGAGGTATCTTTAGAGTCCACATTACTATCAACAGTCTCTTCAAAGCATTCTAGGTCTTCTCTATCATGTTTCTCACTTATCCATTTAAAAAGCCACCCAACTTGTTTGGTATTTGCAAACTGCAGCAGCACCTGACTTCTCGGTACCAAAGTCTGCTTTAGTTTGTCAAAGCTGCCAGAATGCAATATACCAAAAATGGGAGAACTTTTTAAAGGGGAATTTATTAAGTTATAAGTTTTACAGTTCTAGGCCATAAATTCTCCAAACTAAAGCATCCAGAGAAAGATACTTTGACTCAAGCGAAGATTGATGATGTTTGAGGTTTCTCTGTCAGCTGGGAAGGCACATGACTATGTCTGCTGATTTCCTCTCCAGGCTTCTTGGTTCAAAACAGCTTCCCTGAGGTATTTTCTTTCTGCATCTCCAAATTTCTCTCTCTCTGTGTGCTCTGGAGCTTTTTTCCAAAACGGTCCACTCTTCTCTCTCTCTCTCTCTTTTTTTTTTTTTTTTTTAACTTTTTTATTGTATAGTATAACATATAAACAAAGCAAAGCAATAAAAAAGCAATAGTTTTCAAAGCACTTTTTAACAAGTTGTTACAGGACAGATCCTAGAGTTTGTCATGGGCTACCGTACAATCCTCTCATACTTTTCCTTCTAGCTGCTCCAGAATATAGGAGGCTAGAGGGCTTAAATACTTATAATCACCACAGTAAACTTACTTACTTTCTTTTTTTGTGAAAAATAACATATATACAAAAAAGCTATAAATTTCAAAGCACAGCACCACAATTAGTTGTAGAACAAATTTCAGAGTTTGACAAGGGATACAATTTCACAATTTTAGGTTTTTACTTCTAGCTGCTCTAAAATACTGGAGACTGAAAGAGATATCAATTTAATAATTCAGCATTCATATTCATTTGTTAAATCTTATCTTCTATGTATAACTTCCCCATCACCTTTGATCTTTCTATATCTCTCTTTAGGGTTGTTTGGGCTATGGCAATTCTAAATTTTTGATAGTGAAGGTTCTGTCACTAGTATGGCATAGAGAGATGGAGTTATCTGATGTTCTGGAGAAGCTTGGCTAGGTTTCAGGACTTATCTGGACCAGGGACCCATATGGAGGTTATAGGTTTCTGGAAAGTTATTCTAGTGCATGGAACCCTTGTGGAATCTTATACATTGCCCTAGGTGTTCTTTAGGATTGGCTGGAATGGTCCTGGTTGGGGGTTGGCAGGTTATGATGGGTAGCAAGGTCTACCTGAAACTTGCACAAGAGCAACCTCCAGACTCTATTTGAACTCTCTCTGTCACTGATACCTTATTAATTACACTTCTTTTCCCCTTTGTGGTCAGGATGGAATTGTTGATCCCATGGTTCCAGGTCTGGATTCATCCCTAGGAGTCATCTCCCACATCGCCAGGGAGACTTTCACCCTTGGATGTCATGTCCCATGCAGGGGGCAGGTCAATGATTTCACTTGCAGAGTTGGGCTTAGAGAGACTGAGGTCAGATCTGAGCAACAACAGAGGGCCTCCAGAAGTAACTCTTAGGCATACCTATTGGTAGTCTAAGCTTCTCAACTACCTACATAATCTTCACGAGAGTAAGCCTCATGATCAAGGGCATGGCCTATTGACTTGGATGTCCTGAAAATTTGACACGGTATCAGGGAATTCCCTGATGGGAAGGTTTAATAGTTTCATATTATTTCTCCCCTCCCTCAGGGGACTTTTGCCAATTATCTGTGTAATATACTCTAGGATGTTTCCAGGCATTACAATAACCTATACAGAATTAAAGGACCTCTTTCTTATTCTGGGCTCCCTGTGTTTCAGTTGTTCAAATGAGCTATACAGAAAGACTGAAATAGATTATGCACTGCAGAAAATTTCAGTTCCAGATCAAATAAACCTTTCTTCCATTGGTCTCAAAGAGTATGTGTGGTTCTAAAATATAGACACTGTCTTCCTTATGGTTATATTCTGAATTACTTTAACCCCAACCTGATCGGCTTCATTCTTATCTGTAAATATCAGGTTTTATATATATATATATATATATATAATAGCCTCTCAAAATCTGGAAATATTAATCACTACTCCAGACTTAATGTGTCTGCTCCATAAGTTTACAATCTAGTCCCCTGTTTTCTTATAAGCATTTTCTAAAGGTGATCATACCATTGTTGTTCTTTTGTTTCAGGCTTATTTTATCTCACCAAATGTCCCACATGTTCATTCAAATCGTTGCATGCCTCATGACTTTGTTCCTTGTTGTAGCAGCACAATCTTCGTTCACAAGTATACATCATCATTCATCAGTCTACTGCAGTCAGTCAGTGCATCCTTCAGCCACCTGCATTCATCCGGCATCATGTAAAAGGCCCAAAGTCCACAATCCATCAATATTGTGAACTTTAAATAGTTTCATTGTTCCCAAGAGAAAGAAAACCAATAAACATACTTTTGCCAAATAGGAAATCTAAACCTCCTCTTAACTCTTGTCCCGCCCACCATTATTTACCTCTGCTGTTGCTGTGATAGTGCTGATGGTTTCCTTTTGAACAAAATTCATAGCATGCAATGGCAGTTCTCCCCCTGTACCCTGGATTTAAACACTCTTTGTACAAGAATCATATCTTTGAAGCAATTCTTGTGAGAACTAATTCACATTTCTAGTGTGAATCAGCGAGACACATATACACCCCCTTTCATTCTTGTTCATTTTAAATATGGTAATATTATTTATAGACCCAATAGAGAATCACCTTCACTCCTATCTATTTCCTTACATTGGAGTTCAACCTCATTAGCTAACAGTTCACCCATCTCTAGTTTCTACGTATCTCTAAGTCCCCTATATGCTCTATTATTATAAGCTTCTTTTACCTTTATCATGGTCATGAAAATAGAATCATACAGTATCTATCCTTTTATGTCTGGCTAATTCGCTCAGCATTATGTCATCAAGGCTCAGCCATCTTGTCATGTGCTTCAGGACATCATTTTGTCTTACTGTTACATAATACTCTGTCCTATGTATATACCACATTTTGTTGATCCACTCAGTTGATGAGCATTTGGTTTGTTTCCATCTTTTGGTGATGCTGCTATGAACATCGGTGTGCAAATGTCTGTTTGTGTCTTTGCTTTCAGCTCTTCTGGGTATATACTAAGTAGTGTTATTGCTAGGTCATAGGGCAACTTGATATTTAGTTTCTTAAGGAACAGCCAAACAGTCTTCCATAGCGATTGCACCATTATACATTCCCACCAGCAGTGCATAAGTGTCTGTTTCTCCACATCCTCTCCAACAATTATAGTTTCCTGTTCGTTTAATAGCAGCCATTCTTATAGGTGTGAGGCAGTATCTCATTATAGTCTTGATCTGATTTCCCTTATAGCCAATGAAAATGAGCATCTCTTCATGTGCTTTTGAACCATCTGTATTTACTCTTCAGAAAAATGCCTATTCATATATTTAGCCCATTTTATAATTCGGTTGTTTGAATGATTTCTTTGTATATACAGGAAATCAGACCTTTGTCTGATATGCGATTTCCAAATATTTTCTCCCATTGACTTGGCTGCCTTTTCAACTTTTTGACAAAGTCTTTTGAGGTGCAGAAGCATTTGATTTTGAGGAGTTCCCATTTATCTATTTTTTTCTTTTGTTGCTAGTGCTTTGGGTTTAAAGTTTAGGAAGCTACCTCCGATTACTAGGTCTTTAAGATACTTCCCTAAATTTTCTTCTAACAGCTTTATGGTGCTAGTTCTTATACTTAGGTGTTTGATCCACTTTGAGTTAATTTTTGTGTAGGGGGTCCTCTTTCATTCTTTTGGCTATTGATGTCCATTTCTTCCATGTCCAATTATTGGAAATACTATTTTTTTCCCAGTTCAGGGAATTTGGGGGCCTTGTCAAAAATCAGTTGACCATAGATTTGGTGGTCTATTGCTGCATTCTCAGCTCAATTCCATTGGTTAGTGCTTCCATCTTTGTGCATACCATGCTGTTTTGACCACTGTGACTTTATGATAGGTTTTAAAGTCATCAGGGAATGTTAATCCTCCCACTTTGTTCTTCTTTTTTAGTATGCTTTTAACTATTCAGGGTCTCTTTCCTTTCCAGATGAATTTGGCTGTTAGCTTTTCCAAATCTTCCAAGTAGTTTGCTGGAATTTTGATTGGTACTGTGTTGAATCTGTAGATTGATTTGGGGAGAATTGACATCTTAACTATATTTAGTCTTCCTATCCATGAGCAGGGCATATCTTTCCACCTATTTAGATCTCCTTTGATTTGTTTTAACAATGTTATGTAGTTTTCTGTGTACAAGTTCTTTACGTTCCTAGTTAAGTTCATTCCTAAATATTTGATTCTTTTAATTGCTGTTTTGAATGGAATTTTTTCCTTAACTTATTCCTCAGCTAGGTTGTGCTTGTGTATAGAAATTTTACTGATTTTTTGCACAGTAATTTTATATCCACCTTGCTGAATTTGTTTATTAACTCAAGTAACTTTGCTGTAGATTTCTCAGGATCTTCCAAGTATAGTATCATATCATCTGCAAATAATGAGAGTTTTACTTCTTCCTTTCCAATTTGGATGCCTTTTATTTATCTGTCATGCCTAATTGCTCTAGCTAGAACTTCTAGCACAGTGCTGAATAATAGTGGTGACAGTGGGCATCCTTGTCTTGTACCTGATCTTAGAGGGAAAGCTTTCAGTCTCTCTCCATTGAGTATGCTGCTGGCTATCAGTTTTTCATATATTCCTTTTAACATATTGAGGTAGATTCAAGTCTTTTGGAGTGTTTTTATCAGAAAAGGATGCTGAATTTTGTCTAATGATTTTTCAGCATCAATCAAGATGATCCTGTGATTTTTCCCTTTCAATTTGTTAATATGCTGTATTACATTAATTGATTTTCTTCTGTTGAGCCATCCTTGCATTCCTAGTATAAACCCCACTTGGTCATAGTGTGTATTTCTTTTAATGTGCTGTTGGATTCGATTTGCTAATATTTTATTGAGAATTTTGCACCAATGGTTATTAGAGAGATTCACTATAGTTTTCATTTCTTATAACATCTTTACCCGGTTTTGGTATTAGAATTTTAGCTTCATAAAATGAGTTAGGTAGAATTCCTTTTTCCTCATTTTTTTTTTTTTTTTGGAAAAGTTTGAGCAGTATTGGTGTTAGTTTTTTTCTGGAATGTTTGATAAAATTCCCCTGTAAAGCCGTATGGCACTGGGCTTTTCTTTTTAGGAAGATTTTTGATGAATGATTGAATCTCTTTACTTGCGATTGGTTTGTTGAGATCTTCTATTTCTTCCTGATCAGTGTATCTTGTTTGTGTGTCTCCAGGAATTTGTCCATTTCATCTAAGTTGTCTATTTTTTTGGCATATAATTGTTCATAATATCCTCTTATGATTTCTTTTATTTCTTCAGGGATCTGTGGTAACACACTCCTTCTCATTTCTGATTTTGTTTATTTGCATCCTCTCTCTTTCTTTTTTCTTTGTCAGTATTGCTAATGGCCCATCAATTTTCTCTAAGAATCAACTTTTGGTTTTATCGATCCTTCCTATTGTTGTTTTCTTCTCCCTTTCATTTATCTCTGCTTTAATCTTTATTTCTCTTCTCCTATTTTGCTTTTGGGTTAGTTTGTTGTTCTTTCTCAAGAACTGCACCTCCAGGTGTGCAGTTAAGTCCTTGATTTTTGCTTTTTCTTTTTTTTAAATATAGACATTTAAAGCAATAAATTCCCCTCTAGCACAACCTTTGCTGCATCCGCTAAGTTCTGATAAGCTGTATTCTCATTTTCATTCATGTCCAGATAGCTTCTCACTTCTCTAGCAATTTCTTCTTTGACCCATTGGTTGTTTAAGAATGTGTTATCTAATCTCCAAATATTTGTGAATGTTCTCATTCTTTGGTGGTTATTGAGATTCAGTTTCATTCCACTATTATCAGAGAAAGTGTTTTGAATAATTTCAATGTTTTTAAATTTATAAAGACCAGTTTTGTGCCCCAGCATATGATCTACCATGGAGAATCTTCCATGAGCACTAGAAAGTAATGTATATCCTGGTATTTTGGGGTGTAATGACCTATATATATATGTTAGGTCTAATTCATTTATCAAGTTCTTTGACTTCTCTGTTTCCTTGTTGATCTTCTGTCTGGTTGTTCTATTTATAGAGGACAGTGGGATATTGAAATCTCCTAGTATTATTGTTGAAACATCTATCGCTTCCTTCAGTTTTGCCAATGTCTGTCTCATGTACTTCGAGGCTCATTGATTGGAAGAATATGCATTCATGATTATTATATCTTCTTGGTGAATTGTCCCTTTAATTAATATATAGTGTCCTTCTTTGTCTCTTATAATGTCTTTACATTTAAAGTCTATTTTGTCTGATTTTAGTATAGCTATTCCTGCTTTCTTTTGGTTACAACTTGCATGGAAAATATTTTTCCATTCTTCCACTTTCAATCTATTTGTGTCCTTGTGTCTAAGATGAGTGTCTTGTAAGTAGCATATAGCTAGATTATATTTCTTAATCCATTCTGCCAATATGTACCTTTTAATTAGTAAGTTTAGTCTATGAACATTCAATGTTATTACTGTAAAGAAGATTCTTAAATTAACCATCTTATCTTTTGGATTTTATTTGTCAGATGTATATGTGTTTTTCCTCTTTCTCTTTTTATCCTTTAACTTACCCTTCCTGGTTCTCTTCAATTCTGTGCCCTCCTCCATATCTCCCTCTCTGTCTTTTTTTTTTCAACTGGCAGAATACCCTTTAGCATTTCTTGCAGGGACAGTGTCTTGTTGGCAAATTCTTTCAGGATCTGTTTGTGAAAATTTTAATCTCTCCTTCAGTTTTGAAGGACAATTTGGCTGCACACAGAATTCTTGGCTGGAAGTCTTTCTCTCTCATGATCTTGAATATATCATACCACTGTCTTCTAGCCCCATGGTGTCAGTTGAGTAGTCTGAACTCAGTCTTATATGGCTTCCCTTGTGTGTAGTAGATTGCTTTTCTCTTGACATTTTCAGAATTTTCTGCTTCTCTTCAATATTTGACAGACTGATTAGTATGTGTCTTAGGGAAGCCCTATTTAGATTTATTCTGGTCAGAGTTTGTTGGACTTCTTTGACTTGTATATTTATATCCTTTATAAGGGTTGGGAAGTTTTCCCCCATCATATCCTCAACTACTCTTCCTAGGCTTTTGCTTCTCTTTTCTTCTGGGACACCAATGGTTCTTATATTTGTGTGTTTTGTTTTGTTTATCATTTCCCTGAGACCCAATTCAAAATTTTCCTTCTTTTTTGCCATTTGCTGTTTTGAGTGTTTGAAATCAGTTGTCCTGTCCTCTGTATCACTTATTCTTTCCTCTGCCTCTTCGAATCTGTTATTGTGTGCCTCTAGTATGTTTTTCATTTGGTCAACAGAGTCTTTAATCTCTGTGATATCTGTTATTTTTCTTTTTATTCTTTCAAATTTCTCTTTCTGTTGTTCTACTGTCTTCTTGATATCCTATATGTCATTAACCATCCCACTTATTTTATTAAGTAGAGTTATATAAACATCTTTGATTAGTTGTTCCGATGTCTGTTTCTCCTCTGGTGTTTTAATTTGGTCATTAGGCAGGGCTATATCTGTTCATTGTGACATGCTTAGTGATCTTCTGTTATTTTTGTTACATGTAAATATTTTGATTGATTTACTTTGGGAATTGATTTCCTTCAGTAGCCTAAAGCCTTGTGTTGTCAGGGTGGATGTGCAGCAGGATGGAGGGTACAGCCAGGCACAACACTGTGGTGATGCATTGCAGTGCAAGTATAGGTGCAGGTTGGGGATGTTACTCTGGTACCTGTGAATATGGGCCCAAAGGCCAGGGAGGATATACTGTGTGGGTGCACAGGTATGGGGAGGGTGTAATCTTGGTGTGCACACCCTCTAGGGTGTGGGGCCCTCTGTGCACATATGCAGAACTATGACTGTGGGTTGGTGTTATGCCTTCATGGGCTGGGGCTGATGTGACCTGGCTGTATAGCTCAAGGCTTTCTCAGAGCTGGTAAGTGTGACTTAGGGTCCTGCACATGCACAGGTCTAAGAGTGCCATAAACTGATGCACAGAGCTCAGGGGAGGCAGTGTGAGGTTCTGTGACACTATGGGTGGGGGGCAGGTATAGCCTGGGTATGGAATTTAGTGTCC
>PVIY010057607.1:0-12827 GCA_004026745.1 Myrmecophaga tridactyla
AACAGCACTGTAAGGTGAGCATTACTATTGGCATTATTCCCAGCTCTCAGAAGAGGAAACAGACACTGAGGCTCAGTGACTTGCAGGAGGTCACCAAGCCAGTCAGTGGCCGATTAGGCAGTTTTGTCTTTGCATTTGCCCTTTATAAGCATTTTACTGTCTACTGTTCAGTAGGAGAAATGGCAGATATAAAATAATTGCTGGGGTGCACGGATGGTTTAGTGGCAGAATGCTCGCCTTCCATGCCGGAGACCTGGGTTCGATTTCCGGACCATGCACCCAAATATAAATAAATAAATAAAATAATTCATGGGAAAGGGAAAAATAAATGGTGCCCTTCCCTCAGTTGTTCTGTTCTCATCGTGGGGGGAAATAATCCAAATGTGGTTTTAAAGCTTGAGCATTTTTACTCATTCCTTTCAAGTTATCCTAATCCCCAAAAGCTGTTAAATGTTTATTCAAAATGTAATTGATAATTTCAAAGTAGCAACTAAAAATAACCAAAAATTCCACTGAGATACTATTTTGAAGATGATTTTTCCAACTTTGCCCTCAGGACATGGTAAGACTAAAAGCCATGAGCAAAGGAAGAATTTCACTCGAGGTTCACTGTGCAAAGGGAAGCATAAAAACTGTCCTCATCAGAGAAGCAGGTGGATAGGTGCTAGAAAGGGGTCTTGTGCTATCTGCTGCAAGCTCTAGAACACGACGGTCCAAATCTGCACTGAATTATAAAAACATTTGTGCACCAAGAAGTGGCTTGGGATGTCATACCAAGCCAATCATCCTCTGGAGCAAGGAGATTCCTCTTCTAGGCAGACTTTTCTTCCTGCCTAGTGGCCTTGGACAAGTCATTTGTCAATTTCCTCAGTCATAAGTGGGATGAGTATGATATTTGTCTCCCTTATATAAAAGGATCTTTGTAAGGAAAAATGAAATAAAGTGATAACTCTGTAAAAGTACAAAATTTAAGCAATACATGATGTTAATGTTATATTTTTCACCATAGGCAATCTTTTAATCTCATTTCTGTTCAAAAAGCTCACTCCTGCCCTTTCTCAGCCTTAAAATTCATACAGAAAGTTCTTTCCATTTTGTCAGTCCCTACCCCCCACTCTGTTCTAACTGCTCTGTGATGCATCTGAATAATAGTAAACTAGGTCTTGGATTTAGAAATTCAGGATCACTGGTAGAATCTAATAGACCAAAACAAGAATAAGATATGTATCAACCAAGACAACACATTCATGAAGAAAATCAATTTAACTATTAAAGTGGCAAATGAACTTAACAATCAACAGGCAAAGCAACCTCTGGAAACTGTATTGTCAAATAATAAACATGATAAAAGCCCAGCATTGCACTGTTGCAAAAATATACCAACTCACCTGAAATGGATATTTATTTTGACAAGGAATGACACCATCATCACTCTTCACTATTTCCACACACTTGATTTTTGAAACATCAATAAACCCCTTTCTGTACTTTTTCTGTTAAGAGAAAAGAAAAGGGAGGGGGGAGAGCCATTAAAAAAATAACACTGTAAGGGAAAAAAATGCTATTAATAATAATTGCTAATGAATTCACTGAATGAAATATTACAATTTCCTTAAAAATCTAGGGGTGTGAGGATAGTTCAGAGGTAGAATTCTTGCCTGCTATGTAAACCCAGATTCCATTCCTGGCCCACGTACTTCCCAAACAAACAAAGAAACCAACAAAAACAAACATGCAAACAAAAAATTCAACAAATGGTGCTGCAATAATGGGATACTCGCATGGAAAATGAATGAAATGTGACTCCACCATACAGTATACAAAAAAAAAAAAAATATATATATATATATGTAGGTATGTATGTTATCACAATTTCCTTAAAAATCATTTAAATCATGTCTCCCTTCAATTGTTAAAATTGTTCAAATTACTAACACTGTGAGGACTGTAATCAAAATAATTACAATCTTTAATTTCTCAAGCTGAACTTGTTCTGCCCTTCCCCACGAAAGGCTCTAGAACAGAGAAATGGACACCCCCTTTACTGCCACCGTCCCCTCCCAGATATTTTTTTCAATTTCTTCTTCAGCTTCTTGATGACAGTCCCCCAAAAGAAAGGATCAAAGACTAAACCGAGAACAATCCCATTTACTAAACCAAAGGTGCAAACTCCAGCAAGCTATGTTTTCCACTTCAGTGCCCGGGCCTCTAAGTAGAGGTGGCACGAAGAACTCAGGGGTGAAAGGAGGGCCAGGCTTCCACCTAAAGCCTCCATTCGGAGACTAGAATGGAGTAGTCTCCTTGTCTCGCCACGACTGCATTACCTGCTGCTGCAATGAACTGATGGCATATTGAGATCCAACAAACCACCCATAACCTTGAGCACAGTCTTCTTACTCCTGGAAACGTTTCCCAAGTAAAACAAAACAAAACACGCAGAAGAATATAAAGCAGAATGTGCAAAAAAGGCATCTGCTAAAAACTATTACAAACACAATGCAGAAACACAAAAGTGCTTATTAAATATGATTAGCGGATACATTCCAAGCAGAAAGTTACAGAAAGACTACGTTTAGTTTTCAAAAAGATTCCTATGATAAAGAGTAGAAGGGAAAACAGAGAAATGAAGAACGTCGATGTGCTTGGGACGAGCCAGCCATGCCCTGGTCCTGATCATCCAAACCTGCATCACGTCATGCTCTGCAAGCCTAGCTCTGGCCTTTGGGCTCCCTCCCTACACAGCTCCCAGGAATCAGCTCTCCATCCTCACTGTCACCATCAACCTTAATACCTGCCCCCCTCTCCCAGGCCATTAGCGTCCGTCTGTCTAGACAGCTCTGGCAGTCCTTCTGAGTGTATCTCTGGTGGAGAGTCCTTCTGGCTCTGCCCTCTCTCCCACCAGAATACCACAGAATGTCCCCCTGGACAATTGTAAGTCCTTTCACCCCTCTCTCTCTTTCTTGAATACAACACTTACAGTCTTTTCTACGTTTAGCAGACCTTCACTGCTGCTCTTCAGTCCTTCTGAGTGTATCTCTAGTGGAGAGAACCTGGTGATCGCCAGTCTTCAGAATCACGAACCTCACCTCAGAGGACACTCTCCCTTGCTACTTTATGGGGAAGACAACAGCCAGCCCATGGGTGTACCCCAACTTCTTTCCTCTGCAATTCAAAAGCACTCTAAAATTTTAGCCTTTATTTCTCTTTCACTCTGTCTCTAAGGGAAGGACACAAGACTCAAGACACTTTAGCTGGCATCAGCAAGTGTTATTTCATTCTTTGCTCACAATATCCCTGGAAGTAGGCATTATTCCTCTCATCTGACAGATGAAGAAACTGTAGATGAGGCAAGTCAAAGATATTCCCCCAAGAACCTCAAGCCACCCCAAAGCTCACTGTGCCATGGGATGCCTCAGCTGCTAGGAAGTGAGAGAATTATTGGTGCCATGTCCCAGGGGTGGAAACAGGCTAAGGGATTCTCAGCATGGACTGAGCTTCAGCCAGCATAGGGTGAAAGACATTCTCTCCAGTTGTTCCCTTCTATGGGATTTACTCTGACTACACACACATTCAGGCCTCTCCCATCCACAACAGGAGCCCTTCCTCTGGCTCAGGCTACTGCCCTCATTTCGTCCCTTCCTGAAAGAGAAGATGATTACACCCTCCGCCTCCATTTCCTTCCTACCCACACCCTCCTTAACCACACGCAATCTGCCTTCCACCTCACTTTCTGCTAAAACCATTTTGAAAAAAGTCAGCAATGGCCAAAGTCAACAGTCTGTCTCAGTCACCCTCTGCTCAAACCTTTGTGGGGCATATGGGACCGCTGACACTCTCTTCTCCCCTTACTGCTTTGACTTTGGGTCATCGTGGTTTTTCTTCCCTCCCTTTCCCTCAGCTTCTCACAGGAGAGCACCTGTCCTGTATCAGCAACTGTGTGCAAGGAATACAAAAGGCCAATATAAGCAAAACTCATTTGAACGTAGTCCAAGTATTGTGCCAGAGGCTTTTCAACCTACCTATGAAGTATTCTTATACCCATTCAACAGAAAAAGAAACTAAAATAATCAGTTGACGTGGTAACTATTTACTTTACAAATAGTTGTAAAGTAAACTATTTTGTAATTTACTGCTACATGTATATATAAAAAAAAAGATGCTAAGAGAGCACAGAGAAACAAAGGCTTAAATGACAGAGGATTTCAGAAGAGAGATGGTAGGGAGGAGAATCTCAGCAGAAGGAACATGCAAAGAAAAACATATTTCAAAATGACCTCAGTTTCTTCACCTGTAAAATGGGAATAATAATAGTACCTAATTCATAGGTTTGGTGTGAGAATTAAATGTGTTTAATATTTGCAAAGTGCTTAGAAGAGTGTTTGGCCCATAGTACAAGATCTGTAAATGTTTGCTGAACAAAAAAAATAAATGGCAAAAAAAAGATAAGAGTGGCTGAAGTACAAGATGAGCAGGGGTCAGCTTCTAAAGGCCTTGGTACACAGTGCTAAGGGACCTGGTCAGACAGAGTCACCCACCCTATGTCTGGGGCCTATATAAGTTAATGGGCAGCATAAATGGGCAAAGTGCCACCCTCCTCTTAAAAAGTCACACATGCTCACTGTAGAAACCTTAGAAAATACTAATAACACCAAAAAAATAAAGCAACCTTTAATCCTTCAACCCTGGAGGAAATCACTGCTGACATCATGGTGTTTATCCAGACATTGTTAAACTCTGTTAAAAAAAAAAGTGGTCATTGTTAAAAAAAAAGGGGGGGGGGGTCTCTTACCACCTAGGAGGAGCTCTCAAGCCCTCCAAGCAGCAGGCTGTGGTCTGCTGCCAAAAAGCCCATCTCCACCCACTACCTGCCCTTGCTATTTACTAAAAGCCGCTGTCAGAAGTGGATTAATCTACAGAGGAAAATTTGGGGTGACCTGCATCCTGGTTGACTTATGCTCCCTAAATTCATGCTCTGTGATACATAATCTGCTAACATCCTATGATAATACTTGGACCTACTTATCCACACATCTTGCTATGAAATTAGCAGATAAAAATTAAAATTTAAGTTATCCATTCATTATTATATCCATCCCTCCGGCAAACAGTGACTGGATATCATCTAGGAACCAAGCACAAAGCTGTGTGTTGTCGCTTCAAAGCTAAGGAAGGAGGGTGCATGCACTGTGTCCCCAAGAGGAATTCACAACATGTTAGTTCACAACATGTTCAGTAGAGGGGAAAAAGAGGAGTGATTCAGAATCTAATAATGATAAAGTAATGTGGTCTCGTGGTATGCTGCAGAGTGGGGGAGTCATGGGGCCAGGAGAAGTCAAGGAAGTTTCAGGAAGGAAGTGACACTTTGGGTTATTAAAGGATAAGTAGGAGTTTTCCTGCAGAGACAGTGAAGAAGAAATTTAAAGGCAAAAAACAACAACAACAAAGCAGTGAGTAGAGAATGAAAAGGAATTCACTGTGGCTGAAGTTTAGGGTAGTTTGGAGAAAGGTTATCAAATGACATCAAAAAAGATCATTTGAAGTGAAATTAGGAAGACACTTATAAGCCAAACTTTTCTAAGTGGGGAATGAGGCGTGCTGCATTGAGGTGTGTTTTTGAAAATATATTTATTAATGGCAGTGTAATGAACGGTATTTTAGGTTCTCAGCTGCTAATACAAATAACATAAAATACGTCAGCTTAACAAAAAGAATTTGGTTCATGTTTCAGAGACAAGAAGGCTTCCTTCCTCCCGGGCTTGATATCTTCTGGCTAGCTTGCAAACTTTGGGGTTCCTTGGCTTTTCTGTCACATGGCAATGTGTATGGCAATGTCTTCCATCTCTTTTAGGTTCTGCTGCCTTCCAGCTTCAGGCTGCTCCTTGCGACTCTTCCTTTCAAGTCCAATTTCCTTTGCTTCTAAGGATTTCAGCCACAATGGATTAAAACCCCCCCTCATTCAGTCTAGGCACACCTTAACCTAATTACATCTTCCAAGGTTGTATTTGCAGATGGGTTCACACCCAGATGACTAGGTGTTGGGACCTGAACATGCCTTTCGTGGGGGACACGATTCAATCTCCAACAAATGAGTAGAGACAGGGAGACGAGCTAAACCTGGCTACAATAGTTCAGGTGAGAGATGAGGTTCTGAACCAAATCAATGGCCACAAGTAAAGTGTGGAAACAGAGCCTCTGGAGTATTCAGGGGGTGGATCCATATAATTTGTGACCTATGAGATGTAAAGATTAAGAATGGAGAAGAAATTAGGGGGATTCAGGGATTCTGAGTTTGAATGAGAATTGACATGAATACCATGAATCATTTTAAAGCGCACTGAAGGAATATCAGGTTTGAGAAGGGACGGCTGGGAAATGCTGGTTGAGCTGACTATTGGACAATCGGGGAAATGTTTGGAGGGCGTTGAAAATATGAGTCTTGAACTCAGGAATGCTTAGCACCTTCTTTATAGATAACAAAAATTCTGTTTTTCACAATCCATATAGAGTATATACCTTATTCTTGGCATATCTCAGGGGAACCCTGGGAGGTCAGGGAAGGCTAAGGAAGAAAAGGTTTGAAAGGATAAAGGGACTTAATGGTATAAGAGCCATGACCAGCTGTCTCAACATGCACATCCTTTTGAAGCCATTCCAGAGACAAGCTCTGCAGGATGATACTGAGCAGTTACCAGAGTTAATACTGAGAGAGGACATAAAATTTTATCTGTTATTTTATTCTTATGAACTGCATCAGTAAGAAAATTATTTTACGATTACTGAATTGTGGTCTAAGTACAAATAACTTTTTTCATGTTACATTTACCTTCTATTTCTATAGCCCTTGCTTTGCCTATTAGATTGAAAATCATGACTGAGCTGAGATCCCTCTCATTTGTCTTTGAATCCACAGAGGCAAGAAGACTACCTGGTACTTAGTAGATGTTTATTAAACAGTTTGCTGAATCAGTTCACAGAAAAATTCAAGCAACACTATATGTGTCCTTTCTCGCACATCCTATGTATTTTTCTCAAAGCCTGAAAACAATGTAAGGGGCATTTTAAACATGTGTAAACTAGCATAAAAGGAGAAACTAGATAGAGAGATGAAATACATACAACATGCTTAAAATCACACATCAATTGAATGGTAGAACTGGGATTTAGAAATAAGGGATCCTCTCTCCAGCAAGTTTTAATTCCTTTTAATTTCCAGTGTACTCA
This sequence comes from Myrmecophaga tridactyla, assembly GCA_004026745.1. NCBI lineage: Eukaryota > Metazoa > Chordata > Mammalia > Pilosa > Myrmecophagidae > Myrmecophaga > Myrmecophaga tridactyla. The sequence continues at coordinate 7,222 of PVIY010057607.1, forward strand.
ATAATTTCCTAATACCAACATCACTCCTAAATTAAAGAAATGGGAAAAAAAAAACACATGCATACAAGTACCGATTTATTTATGGGACAGCCTCAGGTCCTCCTTCTTCACTATGCACAGTGAAAGGCCTACCAGAGTTTCCTTCTAATATTTCAAACGATCGCTCTCATCTCCTTTATCACAACTTTTATTTCTGCTGTGGCTATTCTCTGCTGCCTGCCACAGAAGAAAGCTACTGGATGAATGATTCAACTTTGTATTTCAATAAGACCTCAGAGAAAGCATGAGTTTTGGAGACAAGCAGATCTTGATTTCAACCTCTGCTTTGCCACTCATAAGCCATACGGCCTAGGGCAAGCTCCAGCTACTGTCTATGCCTCAGGTTTCTTCATCTGCACAAATAGGATAATACTACTCTGCTAACCTGATGGTAGGATTAAAAAAGATCATGTACGCAGGTGTTTAATATAGTTTCTGGCACAAGCAAGTGACTCTCCTAAATGGTAGCATATACTATTACTTAGTTTTCACAATATCCCCGGGAAGTTGCTAGGAAAGTGAACATCTGAGAGGTTGAAAGATTGGCTAAGGATTATAAGGTGTTGAGCTACAATTGAATCCAGACCTCTCTAGTATTTTTACCTAACTCCCAGGTCTCTTAAGCTTGAATTTATATGGACTCTTATTATAGAAAAGAAAATGAACTTAGACTCTGTGAGGCCATAAACCAGAGAAGCCGTAAGTTACTAGATAAAGCAACTTAACACACCCTTATACCAAAGCAGATAAAGATACTGCAAGAAAAGAAGATTACAGACCAATTTCTACAATTAATATAGATGCAAAAATCCTCAACAAAATACTGCAAATAAAATCTAACAGCACCTTAAAAGAATTATACACCATGATCAGGTGGGTTTTATTCCAGGAATGCAAGGGTGGTTCAACATAAGAAAATCAATTAATGCACCAACAAATCAGAAGAGAAAAACACACGATCATCAAAGGCATTTTACAAAAGCCAACATATTTTCTTGATAAAAACACTTCAAAAGATGGGAATCGATGGAGAGTTCTGTAATGCAATAAAAGGAATATCTGAAAAACCCACAGCTAACATCATACTCAAGGGTGAGAAGATGAAAACTTTCCCTCTAAGATTAGGAATGAATCAAGGATGCCCACTGTCACCCCTGTTATTCAACATTGTGCTACAAGTCCTAGTGAGAGCAATCAGGCAAGATAAAGAAATAAAAGGCATCCAAATTGGAAAGGACGAAGTAAAAAGGATGAAGTAAAAATTGTGTGTATTTGTAGATGACACAATCCTGTATTTAGAAAGCCCCAAAAATTCTCTCACAAAGTTTCTAGATCCAAGAAAACGAGTTCACCAAAGTGATGGAATAAAGATCAACAGGTAAAATCAGTACTGTTTCTATACACTAGTAATAATGAGCAATCCAAAGAGGAATTTTTTTTAATTACATTTACAATAGCAACTAAATGAATCAAATATCAAGGAAAAACCTAACCAAGGATATAAAGGAGCTATATTCAGAAAACTACAAAACATTGCTAAAAGAAAGAAAAGACCTAAATAATTGGAAGGGCATCTCATGTTTATGGATTGAAAGGCTAAATGTCATTAAGATATCAAATTGATTTACAGATTCAATGCAAGCACAATCAAAATTCTAACAGCTTACCTTGAAGAAATGGAAAAGCCAATTATCAAATTTATTTGGAAGGGTAAGAGGCCCTGAAAAGCAAAAATCATCTTGAATAAAGAAGAACAAAATCAGAAGACTAAGACTTCCTGACTTGAAAGCATATTAGAAAGCTACAATGATCAAAACAGCATGGTACTGGCAGAAAGACAGACATATTGATAAATGGAATCAAACTGAAAATTCTGAAATAGACCCTCGCATCTACAGTCAAGTGAATTTTGACAAGGCTGCCAAATCCGCTCAACTAGGACATAGCAGTCTCTTCAACAAACGGTAATCGGAGAACTATATATCCATATGCAGAAGAATGAAAGAGGACCCTCTCTTATACCTTATACAAAAATTAACTCAAAATGGATCAAAGACCTAAATATGAGAGCCAGGACCATAAAACTCCTAGTAGAAAATGTAGGGAAGCACCTTCAACATCTTGTGGTTGGCAATGGTTTCTCAGACCTTAAACCCAAAGTACAAGCAACGAAAGATAAAATAGATAAATGGAACCTCCTCAAAAATGAACACTTCTGAGTTCAAAGCACTTTGTCAAAAAGGTGAAAAGGCAACCCATTCAATGGGAGAAAATACTTGGAAAACATATATCCAATAAAAGTTTAATATCCAGAATATATAAAGAAATCCTAAAACTCAACAATAAAAAGGCAAATAACCCAATTTTTAAAAATGAACAAAAGACATGAATGGATATCTTTCCAAAGAGGCAGTACAAATGTCTAAAAAGCACATGAAAAGAGGCTCAACATCATCAGTTATTAGGAAAACACAAATCTAAACCACTATTTCACACCTAATATAATGGTCACCGATGTTGAGCAAAGAAAACAAAAAGTGTTGGAAAGGACATGGGAAAATAGGCACACTCATTCACTGCTGGTGGGTATGTAAAATGGTACAGCCACTGTGGAAGACAGTGTGGTCGTCTACACTCAGAAAGCTATATATAGAACTGCCATACGATCCGGCCCACTACTAATGCTTAATTTGTGCAGATTTTTAAAATAAGGTTGATCACACATGTTTGGAAACAGATAAACGTGAAGGTAGCATATTATTATGCATGTAAATAACAGCACTGAATGGCATGTCTGTTGCAGCTGAAAGGGAAGTTTAGGGTCAGGTATATCACTACAAAGAAAGCTAGAAATGAAACAAGGGACGGTATAACAGTGAATGCTGTCATGGATGATGAATGTGGGTAATATTAACTCTTCCATGGACGTAGAAGAAATGCATGTCACAACTACAAGATGTTAAAATACACTTAAAGTAAACTATAGACTATAGTTAACATTAATGCCTTAATGTTCTTCCATCAGTTGTAACAAAGGCACCATACCAGTGTTAAAAGTCAATAATAGAGGAGAATAAGAGGCATGGGGGTTTTTCTTTCTGGAACCAAGAAAATGCTCTAAAACTGACTGTGGTGATGATGAAAGCACAGCTCTGTGATGATACTGGCAGCCACTGATCATAGACTTTGGATGGATTGCATGATGAATGAATAAAACTGTTTTGAAAAAAAAAAGCCACAATATTTTGAATATTGTTTTACTGTGTTAACATAGTAAATCAATATGTGATAATGGTTAAGAGCACAGCATCAGCGTCAAGTCAATCTGTGTGTAAATGACAGCTCTATGGCCCTTAGAAAGTTATCTAACTCCTTATAGTCTCTACTTTCCTGTATATAAAATGTGTATTAAAACACCCTATCTCCCAGGCTACTCTGAGGATTAAACATGATATGCTCCTAAAACACTCAGCCTGGTATCTGGGCCCAATGCAATCACCCATTTAAGTTATTTGTTAAGATTGCTTTTGCCTTTAAATATGAGATTTCTAAAATTTTTCTGCATTTAAAAGTTTACTCCACAAATAAACCTAATTTTTTTTTACAATAAAGCTTCTAATTTAGTTATAGAATTCAACAGAAAAAAAAAGATTTGTTTAACAGGGGTTTTTAAAACATTTTATTTGGCTTTTATACTATGTCTCGACTGTACACAACACTATTTCTTCACTTCCTCCTATGAGGACTTGAGCAAATATTCCAGGAACTCAATAAATATAAAATTAGACAATTACCCTCAACTGTAATGTATACTATATCAAAGAACTAGGAAAATAAGATAATGGCAGAAAAACCTCCTTCTTCTGAAACAAAATAATATGTTGAATAGTTATTTGTTTTACGTAATTTAGTCTTGACCATCAATACGGCAGCATGAGATGCTTTAGGACTCTGTTGACCCACAGAATTTTAAACGACCAGGAAGAACTGGTTTTGATCCATTTTTCAAAGCCCCAGAAACAGTTAATGGACAATAGGGCAGGCGCCGAATCAAGAAAAAGGCCACTTTAGCAGAAGGATCTCCTATTGCCCAGGCTGGCCTGGACCTAGTCTCCAAACTCGTTATAAGAATAATTCTGAAGGACTAGTAAAGGTCAAAGTGCAAAGACTAAGAAAGGTACTTTCTTTTACTCCTTTTTTTTTTGTTGTTAACTCCTGTCATTCAAGGAAAGTGCTGTCATAATAACAGATAGATACAAGCCTAGAGAACAGATGCCTGAGAGTCTAAATTCCAGTACTGACACACTAAAATAGCAAAATGTCCAGCTTTCAGCAAAAGATTATAAAACATACAAAGAAACAGGAAGTAACGCCTCGGCCACAGGAAGAGATTAAAGCATTAGAAACCATCAGTGAGGAGGACCAGACCTGGGACATTCCAGACAAAGACTTAAAAAAAAAAGGTCCTAAATATGCAGAGAACTAATGGAAGACATGGACAAAAAACTAAAGGAAATCAGGCTAACAGACGAAAAAGAGACTATCAACAAGAGATGGAAATTATGAAAAGGAACCAAACAGAGCTGAAGACAGTAAGAGAAATTGAAAATCCCCTAGAGGTTTCAACAGCTGACTGGAGCTGATAAAAGAATCAGAGAACTCGATAAGACAATTGGAATCATTCGTTCTGGGGAGCAGAAAGAAGAAATAAAGAAGAAAAGTGAATAGAGCCTGATGAACCTATAGGATACTTCAAGCATACCAATATCGCAGAAGGAGAAGAGGAAAAGGGATAGAGAAACTATTCAAGGAAATAATAGCTGAGAAGTACAAAATTTAAAGAAAGACAGGAACATACACACAAGATGCTCAACAAACTCCAAACAGAATAAACCCAAACAGACCAACAATGCACCACATTATAATCAAACTGCTGAATGCCAGAGACAAAGAAAGAAGTCAGAAAGCAACGACACAAACAGACATTTGCATACCGACGTTCACAGGAACATTATCCACAATCACCAAAAGACGGAAACAAACCAAATGCCCATCGACGGACAAGTGGATCAACAAAATGTGGTATGCACATATGATGGACTATTATGCGGCAGTAAAACAAAATGACGTCCTGAAGCACATGACAAGATGGATGAACCTTGAGGACATAATGCTGAGCGAAATTAGCCAGACACAAAGGACAGATATTGTATTATTCCACTTTTATGACCAGCTTAAAGGTACAATCAGAGGCTTATAATACAGAGATACACAGAAGCTAGAGCGATACATAGAAGCTAGAGATGGGTGAACTGTTAGTTAATGAGATTGAACTCGTAAGGGAATAGGCAGGAGTGAAGGTGATTCTCTAGTGGGTCTAGAAATAATATTCCCATATTGAAGATGAATAAGATTGAAAGGGGTTGTATAGACCTACGTGTCCCACTGACTCACACTAGAAATATGAATGAGTTCTTGTAAGAATTACCTCAAAGATATGATTCTTGTATAAAGAGTGTTTATGTCCAGCATACAGAGGGAAAACTGCTATTGCATGCTATGAGCTA